>JZLH01S0634529.1:50060-61575 GCA_001188425.1 Eucidaris tribuloides | reverse complement strand
CCATACACTGTATGTGTATACAGGATGAGTTGTGATGGTTCTGCAAGCTGAATTTTGTATAGTAATATTTCAGTAGCAAGTGTAATTTTCTCTGCAGTGTTAAAAATATGAGAGTGGATCATGAAAATGTAGGGAGTGCACGACAATTTATGTTATTGCCTTGTTGACTTGACAGATGGAGGTGTACGTTATGCATTAATCAATTACAGCTAGATGGTATACCCATTCTGATCCAGTCTCTCACATTCAGATTTCAACTACATGTATGCAATGTAGACTTATGGACCTACAAGACCAGACTGGATTTAGACTTGTAGTGAATCACAAGTACTGTACCTGGACAAATACCATATGACCAACAGCAGCAAATATCATTAGCAATATGACATTACAGCTTTGTTTAGAAAATCTCTCTACAATTCCGAGTTTCTGTTGCAGACTTACACATAACAGTGAGGGTGTTAAACTTTAACGATGCCGGGATATTAACTATATAACAAGGAAATAGACACAGATGCTGGTAGGCTAAGATTGGATTCAATTTGCTGTGATGTACGTACGTGTAGCTGTATTACCATCATTTTTGTTGTCGAGGGTCATGTGACCCTTACTGGCTGAGAGTTAAATCACATGCACTGTTGACCACCAGGTGATGCCTGGATAGAGTGAGTATGTTAGCGACATAAAAAGATGTAAGCATTTGGTTAAGTAACTACGTAAGTTGTACATGAATTTCTTGTGTGCAAATCTGGTTGTGTGCCCACTGGAAGGACCCAAACACTGTGTAAAGTGTATGTAGTGTACTAGTGTTTATGGCCTTATGCCGGACATATGACGTCCTGTTAACGGTTGTACATGTATGCTTGTCTTGTCACGTTATCATTGTATTAGTGTGTTGGGGCTACGTATAGTTTGCTGGTATACGCATTATACAAACGTTTTGAAGTGTGGTTCATTTGCAAGTTTGAATCGAGTTTTGTCCTTGTGCATATGTTGATTGTTTATGAATCTCATCATAATTTACATCTTCGGAACTGTCTAGAACGTATTAAATCAGTGTTGGGGGCAGTTGCACTTTTAAAATGGTGAATATATGTTGTGATAGTGAAAATTGATGGTAAATTTAGTTGCCTGTACGTACTGCATTGTGTTATGTACTGTCTTGTTGAAAGTAAAAGAAGTGGATTTGATGTATTTTAATATGTGTGCGTGGGACTAGGAGTGGATGATTGCTGTGTTAAAGAATGAATGAATGTATTCCAGTAGTCTGCAGCAGAGATGTACGGTATCTATCATTAAGAACGAGTAAACTAATTTAAAAAGATTGACGCTAGTTTGGGTAACAGCTCTGTTGATTGCGATAAAGGAAGACTTACTCTGCTAAACCCATTGCAACCTGCACCATGTACTATGGCTTCAGTGCAGCCAAGCTAGTGTTGATGAAGATTGAAGTAGGGCATTCATTGATTGTTAGGGGGTCGTGGTTGGTTGGGGGGGGGGGGGGGTTGGTCGTCAACAACACATTTAATTTTAACCTCTACCTTATAGGTTAGTTGTAGTTGTAGCTCTGTGTGTGTATCAAATGAAATGAACTGATTTCAGTCCCTCATAGCTTACAGTATGTACACATGAATGTACAAGTTACAGTAGTTTTGGTGCATAATACTATAACCCGGATACTTGCTGTACACCCTGTATGGGAACAGAGATATCTTGTATCCTCTGTTGATACAGTATATTTCGGCTCTATTAACACGTTGGAGACTAAGTACAAGATATCTTATGTTGGGCTTTATGGAGAATGTGTATTATAGTGAAATCATATCGTCGCGATCGGGTTAAAAATTGCGGTCAATATTGGTGTACAGCAGCAGTAGCAGTAGTGCATCATGCGTTACAGAAAATATAATACAGCCTTGATGATCAGTGTAGGCCGGCCTCGGTCCGAGTCACCGTTACAAACCCTATGGATGGGTTATGTGCTGTGGTGGCCTTGGTCTCTGTCTCGGTCCGAATCACCTGTAAAAACCCTATGGAAAGGTTGTGTGTTGTGGTGGACTCGGGTCTCGGTCTCGGTCCAAGTCACCTGTACAAACCAAATGGAAACATTGTGTGTTGTGGTGGACTCGGGTCTCGGTCTTGGTCCGAGTCCCCTGTACAAACCAAATGGAAAGGTAGTGGGGTGGCCTTGGCCTGGGAAATTGTGGACTTGACTACTACACTATAGATGATAGTGGTAAAAGCCTTCTTTTTGCAGCAGTCTGACCCGATTTCACCCTCTGTTTTAATCTAACAACCCATGATTTCCCCTGTCTGAATAGTACAATAAAACTCCTAGGATAGAATTGCTTCTGCAGGGGAAACTCCACAACTCACATACTGACTGTAGACGTACATTATTATTTTGTTCTGCTCCTTCCTGCCAACTAAATGACCTCTGCCTACCCACTGGCATAGTTGGCAGTTCCTGACTTCCTATTTGCTCTGTGCACTGCTTGACCATTCCATTGCTCCACTTAGAGAGGATATTTTGCCATCTTGTGTGTATCTTCACCCCTCATCTACGTTCACATAATTCATACATTTATACATGTGTATTGCATCTTATTTATTTCCTACATTTACTATAATGTTATCAACTACACATATCTCTCCGATTTTTGTGGCATTAACCGACAATCACATTGCGTGTTGCTTTGAGTGGGGGCACTTGTATTTTATATATTTGCAAAGAAAAAAAAAATCTGTTGGGCATGTTTTATATATTCTCTTTTCATAATTTATTATTTTTTTCCGCTGCATGTGGAAAGAAGTTTTTGTTTTTGTTTGAAGTTCTGACTGTCCTCCTACCTTTATTTAAATACTCTTCTCCTCTCACTGGTGCGTTGTGTTTTTCTCTTTTTCTTTTTGTCTCCTCCTTCATCTCCTTACTCTCGGTTGGTTGCCTGTTGCCTCCACCCTCTACACAGCGGGGTTCTGACGACATGATGGCCTCCACGCCCAACGGAACCTCTACTAACGTGATTGCCAACCAAGACGCGGCGTCACCTAACGCTAACGATCACGACGCTAAGAAGGTAAACGTATGGTGGTCCCCCCGGTTGCCACACCCTCCTGCCACGCCCCAGCCACGCCCCCCTGCCATCCTCATCCATGCTTCTTGCATTTTATGTCGGGGGAGAAAGGGGGCCACAAAATTATGCTGGTTTTGGGGAGAAAGGGGGGCACATAATTCATGCGGGTTTCAGGGGATGTTCTGTAGGGAAATCATTATCGACAGTCTATGATACGTCAAGGGGAATTGAATATTGACATAATGATAACTCAGAAATTTCTTGAGATTTAAGTACGTGTAGTCACAATTGATGATAGAAGTCTCAGGTTTGGAACTCGTGTCATTTTTGGAGTTAGTGTACTGTACATGATACTGATAGTCAATTGCACACATTTGCTGCAATGAAAATGATATGACAGTAATATATCGTGGCTATTTTAAAGGAAGTTTTGAGATCCTTATTTTGTCATACTGGAATAACAATGATCGTGGTATGTTAGTAAATTACAATCCCTTAGTGTGAAAGAAGTGAACATTTGAACCTTGAAAATATTTTTACAAAAGTATTGCACGAATATCATAGTATTGACTTTGAAGAAGAAAATTACTGCAAATTGGGTATTAGTGATTAAAGAAGAGAGAAAACTAATTTTCATGATTCCCTTTAATTCCTAGACTAAGGCTTGGTGGCAGTGCAGAAATGACAAACGCTACAACAGCGAGCAAATTAATTACTGACATCAAACTGATTGGTTGGGACTAACAGTATCCCTTTCATTAATACTACTGTACTACTGCTATTGTCTTGCCACAAAACACACTCTGGTTTGAAGTTGCATGTCATATATCAACATTTGTGTAGTAGTCATATGCCGTAGGATGGTAGATGTTTATGTGTTCGGAGTGTCATGTCGTGTCATTTGTGATTTGCCACGCCTCTTTTTCTGTTTATCTGTTGACACACAATGTGAATGTACTGCATGCCGTCTACAAAGTTTGTCAGTTTTGAGTTGTCTCTTGTTAATCCACTTACACATAACCGAAATGTTCATTTGCTTGATTGCTTTAACTGACATCTATGTAAGAGGGAGGGGAAGGGGAAAGAGAGAGACCGAGAGTCGAGTGAGATTATGGATGTGTTAGTAATGTGACTGCAGTGACATGAAGGTAAGAGTAATGTTGGCTGAAAGCCAAAAGGGTGATATTGCTGTACGAAGTATAGCATTATAGCCCTTCTGGTTCCAAACCGAAGAATTATGTTGTGTTGCAGTCACTGTCGATGATAATCGACTCGATTTATAGGGCAGATTGGTAGGGGGACGGATAAAAGTAATTGGTCCCTTTCCTATGCAGTGTACTTACGTTGTGAGAGAAGTATTTGCAGATATTTGTTGTGATTATTGTGATAGCATTGTATTGCAGGATATCTGGATCAAGAAATGGGGGAGAACTCCAGAAATCTGATGGTAAAGTTGTGTGAAGTGGTCATGGCCTGACATGTCAACCCCCTCCCCCCCTATTCTGCTCCCTCATCTCATTATATTTCATCACTCCCCCCCCCCATGAAAAGCTCACTGTCATTGCCCCCATAAAGTGTTAGCATGACTAAGCTACTGCCTCCCCCCCCCTTTTCCCTTCCACCCACCCCACTCTAGATCCGCAAGGGATCACATGCATGTTCCCATTTTCTTGGGACAGTGGGCAAGTTTGGGTCATTTGTCTCTGGAAGATTTTCCTGAAAACACTTTGAAATATGGGTAACCAGTCTCCTGAGATATTTAAATGGGCAAAAAAAAAAAAAATCTAAATTTGAATAGGGGTGGGGGCTAAAGTGCAAAAAGTTAAGAATTCTCTTTAGTTTCGGGCGGGGGGGTTGATTGGCAAAAGAAACAATTCTTTTTAGTTCCGGAGAGGGGGGATTTTGAAAAGTGAGTAAAAGAAATTTCTGTTGGTTTCCTCAAGATCGGGAAGAGGTGAAATCTGAACTGAACTTCTTACAGGCAGTGTATAGTTTTGGAAAATGGGGAAAATGAAATGGTTTTTCAGATCTTTATCACATATTGATGCCCTGAAAACCATACGTATTGTTATGTTTCCATTAGCCCGTTGGAGACAATCCTTTTTAGTTCCGGAGAGAGGGGATTTGGAAAAGTGAGTAAAGGGAATTTTCTGTCAGTTTCTCAAGATCGGGAAGAGGTGAAATCTGTAGGTGCCACACGATTACCCCATTGATTTGGGAATTGAGAGTTGAGACTGGGCGATGTCCCATTGAAGAAATTGAACTTCTTACAGGCAGTGTATAGTTTTGGTAAACGGTGAAAAATAAAATGTTTTTTCAGATCTTTATCACATATTGATGCCCTGAAAACCATACGTATTGTAATGCTTCCATTAGCCCGTTGGAGACGATTTAATTTCACTATAACACACATTTTCCATAGACCCCAACACGAGTTAACTCGTACTCAGTCTCCAAATGGTTAACATAAAATAAAAAATTGGGGGTCCATGACTTTCTTGTCACAGGAAATATACATTATAAGAGCTGCTCTCTGATCTTCAAAAAAAATTAAAAAATAAATAATAATAATATTGTAATAGAGCAGTTGTATAGCACCTTCATGGTAAATTTCAAATTTTCCAGTTTTGTAATATCTCAGTACATGATATAAACATCCCAGGAATAAACATTTCAAGTTACAAGTGTATGTAAGATGACAGTAGTCTTGTGTGATGTCATCACAATGTTATGAAGAATTCTGTTTCACGTTTGTCACCAAGGAAACCTTGTTACCTGTTAGATTGCAAATCAATATCAGACCCGATTTTTTTTTTTCAAAAAAGTGCCAGTATTACATCACAGCCTGAAAATAACGTACAATAAGGAGAGGAGATCCTTTATGCCTGATTCCGATAATTAAGAAAAGTGTAGATCAGTGTCTCCAGTTAAGTGAAGATGCTCATCGGAGAGCCGTAAATTGCTGTGACCTCGTTAGAAATCTGAGTAGTGATGGGATGAGATTTAATTTAGTGTAAGGCCACTTCCATGTGATGGTTACGTAACTCCCTGTTTCTGCTCAAAGAAGCATTAAAATTAGTTATGTAGGCCTACACATGTTATATTTTTTGTTTCATTGATTTAAAGATATTTATGATATTGTGGTCAAACCAACAGATTCTTTATCAATCTTCCAAAATTTACACATTTTTGCTTCAAACATCAGGAAATGACCACAAACCAAATTGAAATCATCCTCAATTACATGTATTATGGATGGATATTTTTTTGGGGGGTGGGGGAGGGTCTCCTGCTCTCATGATATTTTCAATTTGCGTCTTTTCTACAAAATGAAAGCATTTCAAAATTTTATTATCAGGGCAATTGGTCATGAAGCTCAATTTAAAAAGAAGAAGAAGAAGAAAAAAAAACTTGAGGAGAAAAGTGAGATCTACAATATTTATATATTTTTTCACCATGTGCTAATACCATACTACTATGCCTTTTAAGTGTCCAGTTTCAATATGTCACTGCTGTTGATTTTACTTGAACTCTTACAATTCATGCAAGCAATTTGCAGTCCTATAATTTATTTATTTATTTATTATTTGGGAGAAGGATCAATCCTCTGTATTTCCTGCCAGAAGCATTCACAGTGAAATGTTTAATCATAAACATTGCTGTAATTATAGAATACAGAAGATTAATCAATAGCAGAAATAATAAAATCATTATGACTGTTATTATATGAAACTCATTCTTCTACAGTCATTGTGGTTGGATAAAAAAAGACATTATTAGGGCACAAAATATTGCAAAGAACAAAAGCCAACAAAGAAATAAAATAAAATAGAAAAAAAAATCCATAATACTGCACTAGTTATTTGATCCCAGACCAGTTGATATAGCATGCCTGATTGGTTGAGGACAGTCATATTTTAGATGTGGATTCCTCCACGATAGGAATGGAGTTGGCTGATTAAAAGATCAATACCTGTAGGCAGAACAATTTGCTGAGTAGCCTTGAGTAGTTTGAGGAGGATGATTGCCTGTAAAATATCACTAGATATTGACTGCCCCCTTTCTTAAAGGGAAATACCAAGATTGGAAGAACCGGTAGTCCTCAATTTAGATCACAAATATGATCCCAGAATCAGGTATGCTGTTAAAAGTTTCTGCTGTGAAAATTTCATAGTCATAAATGTATATGTGTATAGCGCTATAAAAATAATTACCGTATATTGTAATTGTAATTTTCCTTTTTGTTGTGCAGTTATTGTTGGCAAATGCTGTGACAGTGAAATTTGTCGTGTAGCTTTCTGTGGGATCAGTTTGTATTATGGCCCGAGATAAATTCAATGCTGGTAACTTAATGCTTGTTTCTCCTCAAGTAAACAAATTCAAGACAAACCCTTCAAGTCTAAATATACGGCGTGTTTCTACAGAAAAATAGTGACGACTAAGTCGCGAAAAGTCGTCGCGACTACCTGCACGGAGTCGCGACTCCGACTATCGGAACGCAATAGTCGACTTTTTATCCAATGTTAATTTGTATTAAAAACTGAGTCAAAAGACGTAAAAATTGAACAGAAGTACCAATCATTTATCTACCATTTTGTGGCAGAAATGAATCCCCTCTCTCTCTCTCTTTGATCGCAAATCAAACAGAACTGCCAAAATGTACTTGGATCAGCCTATTATCGTGCAATGCTATCATACATGTGTTGCCGTATACGTTGCACTCACTGCGACTCCGACTGCGACACCCATGCACCCCACACCACCAATCTTGAACACACTAAGACGTTGAACACCGATAGTCGACTAATAGTCAGAGTCGCGACTATTGGTGGGCGACTAGTCGACTCTCTAAAATGGTGAAGTCGTGCAACACTAGTGGAAAACGGTTTGTTCTTTCCGGAATCGAAAAACTGTATCACCGTTAAACCAACCTGTTTCTACAGAGTGAATAATCTGATTAGCTCCCATTCGGTGTTGCAAATACCGTGTCAATCGGAAATCGGGAAATTCAACCTATGACCTCGCAATGCATTGTGGTATATATGAACGGGTCCAATATATGCAGTCACAGGCACGTATTTTCACACGCACCGGTGACCCCTACTTCCGCCAGACACGATACGGTTTTCTCTGTGTGTTTCTACAGAAAAGTTAAACGGATTAACATGGCAATAACCACCTCTGGAAGGTGGTTACGATAAACCGTATTTGGTCAGAATGGTTTATCAATAAACCGTATCGCGTCTGTTTCTACAGGAAGGTGTTCCGGAATTCTGGATACTTAAGCGGGTAATACCGTTTTAGTTTTCTGTAGAAACACGCATTCGGATCTTGGAGCAGTTTTGACTTGTCACAATCCTGTCACTGCCCTTTAAATTTACTGACATCAGACATGAAGAGTGATTTTTATTAGGGATTATCGTTGTGACTGTAGGATGAGAGAGGATGAGACATTAAAATTTGAGATGGTAGATATGTGTCCATAAAGTGTCAAAATGTGCACTACCTTTAATTACATTATAATTTGAAATTGTGCAGTGTATTACCAATTATTGAGAATTGCTTCTGATATTCTCGATTCAGTGGAAATTTTTATTCGTCATAAAATGCATATTGCCTCAAGTCAAACTAGGAAAAATTTAGTTCTCTATGTATCCAGCCCCCATGGTATATGGGTATATAGTCCAAATTATCTAGGATTGTAGGTCTACTCAATACAAATTTAATCCTCGTAAATTATAAGCTATTTTTGTCATACACACCTGAACTCTCAAGGAATTTGATTTAAGACCATTTAAAATATAATTGCCCAGCTTTTAAAAAGGGCGTTAACCTATGCTCTGAGCAAAAGGGTGCAAACGTTAAATTGCCTGTAGCCTGAAAATCGTTGGCTAAATTTGATTTGCATTTCGCAGACTGACAGAAGGATCTAAAAAAGATCACAAATACTTTGATTTCCTGTGAAATAAGGCAAGCGAGTGGTTTTCACATTACAGGCGACTGAATGTTTCCTGGTACTCCCTTTCTGCTTCAAAGAGCACATGCTGATGCCCTTTTCCAGCCGGGCATTAATGTGGAGGATCCCTTCCTAGAGTGAAAGTACGCAGGGTTGTGTTAGTTTTAGTTGTTTTAGTTTCTGTGCTATTGAACTTCTTGATTGCTAGCATTAAAGATTGGGTTATTGATTTGCACGTCAAAAAACATCTATATGAATCAAATCAGCTGAAATCATATCCAATGTGAAGATTAATATAAATAAACACCTCTCATAGAGACTTGGGGAAAAATATTGAGTTTTGGTTAAAATCTGGACGGTTAAACTTCATCCTTTTTCCATTTGCTCAGGAGCAAATTTTAAAAAATCAGCGACGTCAAACGTGCACGTGCCGTTCCAAAATGGTCCGATCAGCCGTTAGGCAAAGGTCGCGTAGGGGATAGCCGATTGACCAATCAGAGCGCTCTGCTCGTCTTGCTACGTTGCACAGTAATCGCGATTCGCATTTTGAGCAAAATTGAAACTCACAGAAAGAACAACATTCTGGTAGCATGTCGTTATTAGTTTTTTCTCATAAAACAACAAATTCATGACGTATGGATCTCAGACTTTCAACACACCGTTTGTAAGTACTAAACTACCGTTTGGTATTGATAATGAAGGGAAGTAATGGACTTGCAAATCCCTAACCCAATCTTTAAAATCATATTATTGCATTACCGGTAAGTGGCAGTAAGTCAAGTTTATTTTTTGACTGTCAGCCCTGGATGAAAATATAATCATACAAAAGACCAAATGTCGGCAAACAATCGCTTTAGTTGGTAGCTGTCGTATAGTTGGTAGCTGTCGTTTATTTGATGTAGAATAAAATCGTTTATTTGATGTAGGGTAAAATTGAAAGAGAACATGTGCATAGCTGTGTACAAGACTCGGAGTAAGTTTTGAGTTCCATTGAAGTAATTATATTAAAAGCGATGGTTAAGTGGATCGTAATAGTGATAACCATAGTCTAAACAGTATATTAATGAGTTGGTGACAATGATATTAATTCGTGGGTCCCTCCGGGTTGGGTGGAGGTAGCGTCCATTATGAACAGGTGCGGAAGAAGTGACTGTCATTTCTAATTAAAATGTCAAGCCGGAGAGGTGATCTTTATTAATTCAAAGCACCAAGGTCTAGCTGGCTCATCGTGGCGTCATCGACGGGTAGAACGAAACAAAGAAAATTGTCTGCGTTATTGGAGTCATTGTTCCAGATAATGCATTCTTGATGGTTAATTAGAATTTCCTTTCTTCAAAATAAGTGATCAATTGAATCGAATTAAAAGAAAAAACAGTGATCAAAACCTAACATTAACAGTGCAGCCCTGACCAAACGTGGGGTTACAGAGTACAGCCTCGGTGTATCTCCCGTAGTATGTCGTTCACGGAACATTCACTGCTCGTTTCGTCGAATAAATTTGAATGTCGATACGAGTAATAGCTTCTAGAGATATGAGACAATATTGATAGTGGCAACCTAGAAAATAGCATGCACCCTTCGCCGTGGAGCGTTTTCCAGCTCCGTAATGTGGATTGAACGAATTTGAAATGCTCTGGGGCAGTTATCTATTACCGAGTACGGCACACAGTGCATTTGCGTGGTAAAAAACAGAGGCAGATATCTCCGGTGATAAAATGCCGCTGCAATTATGATAAAACGACTCCAGATTGTTGTGGCTGCGTTGGGAGCGCTGCATTTGCATTGTTTTAAAATTGAGATGGCTCAGGGGAATCGTATACAGGATGAGTTACTATGCAGTCCAATGGAAACATGTTAGATGAGGACTTCTATTAATGTGAGCGAGAGGGAAATTCTGACTTTGATAAAAACATGGAAATTCATAACATCAGTAATACTGTGGAAATTCATAACGTTGATAAAAGTGAAAAAGTCTCAAGTTAGTTCATTTCATTTTCTTGTGTAGCATAATACAAAATGACTAAATGTGGAGATAATTTAATTGGTTCACTGAACAATTTTTTTCAAACAGACAGATTAAGTAGAGAGACTAGCAAAAGTGTTAAGGCTTACATATTTTTTTTTAGTATCATAAACAAGAGTTAATTTATTTCTGTTTAAAACATGTCCCTCCCCCGCCCCCCCAAGATTTTTTCAATAATTAATAAAAAACAAACAAAAGACATTCAGAATCTGTTATTGGTGTGATATGACCTATGGGCATAAAGCTTTCAAATAACAAAACTACGCCCAAACTAAATTTGTGCTTTAAAGGCGGTGGATCTCTTTTGCATGCCTAAAATTAACATTGTGTAACTACAGTGGCATTTAGAAGAAAATGCTATCTGGGAACCTTTAGCAAAATGAAGGAGCTAGAAACTCAGTTTTAGTGGAATTATAGTGACCGATAGACTCAGATTTAAATTTTTTTCTCGCGAGAAAAAAA
>JZLH01S0634529.1:19524-31674 GCA_001188425.1 Eucidaris tribuloides | reverse complement strand
TAAAGGGCCAAAAGTAGGTAGTTTTCAAACATCTTCTTCTCTAGATCCAGAAATAGTTTAGGTAAGCCACTTTGTGTGTAGTCTGACTGTCAGACCTTTATTCTGGAATCAACAGCCAAACCTGTCTTCAGCATAAAAGTCTGACAGAATAGACGCATTTCCAGTTACATAAAAAAATCCACAAAAATAGCCCTTCCAGAGAAGAATTATCAGTTCTTATCTGTCAGGTCTGCAGTGATATAATGTGATTAGGCGACCCCTGAGGCAAAAGCCTGGGCATGGGCTCACTGCTTACCTCCCAAGACCATAAGTGATTGACACCTTGTGTCAAAAACAGATGGTAAAACAGTTTGTATAATGTGAGTAGTCCCAGCCTTATCTGATCACTGTAATGTGATGTTTACACTGGCTTAGTTCTTAATTTGTTTGCATGGTAACAAGAGTCAGAAAAAGGCCCATACAATGCAGTGGAAGTAAATGGACCATCTGGGCGTTTTGAAGAAATCTTGTCAGAAAAACAATAGATAAGTTAAAAGCCCCCAAAGTGTATTCTTTCAGACCATCCGCTTCGCGGATGGCCCCTGCTTTGCAGGGGAAGTCTGAAATTCAGACTACTTTGTGTGTAGATACCTCTATATGTGCTAAATTAATGTTCCTCATGACAATGCCCAGGAAGGTCCGGTTTGGCCCCTAAAGGGGGCAAAAGTTTGGGATGGGGCCCTATGGGAATAATTCACCTTCACATCAGTGGATTTAGACCAAACTTGGTGGGAATGATCCTCAGGGGGAGGGGATAGAGGGTTCCTGGAATGGTACACCAGGCCCCCCTGGGGGCCCAGGGGACAGGGCCCATAAGGGCACAAACTAGGTAACTTTCTAACCACAAGCCCATTTGTAACCAAACTTGGGTGGTAGATGCGTAACAGGGACCTCAATGTAATTTGGGGGTCAAAGGTCACATATGTAGGTCAAAGGTCAAATGAAGTTAAATGTTTCTTCTTTGGTTGTAATTGGCCCATTTGTGACTAACTTGGATGGTAAATGCTACATGTATGTATAGTGACCTCAATGTTAAATTGGGATCAAGGTCACATAAGTAGGTCAAAGGTCAAATGTTAAGATACTAGGGCGTGCCGTGTTTTTATAAAAATGGATGTCAGAATTTAATTAAACTTGGCAAAATCAGCTATACGTGTATGGCAAGGGAATGCAAAGTTTTCCAACTGGTTCATTTGGCTACATGGGTGCCTAGATATCAGGCTCCAAGGGCCAAAACTATACATATAGCTGATGTTTTTTCTATGGGCACCATAGAGAGTTTGCGAGACCTCAGGTGAGTGTCGTGCCCCCCGGGGCTCTTGTTTGTTATTTTGGAATAAATTTGCATAAATTACCATAATTAATTAATGGAGTATAATTTCAAAATTCTGTGTAGAAGTTTAATGTGCATAACTCAGCCCTACTAAATAAAGCGATCACAATCAAAATCGGTTGAGAAATGAAGGAGAAGAAGCATTTTTTGTGATTTTGAATAAATTTGCATAAATTAAGATATATTATGAATTTCACAATTCTGTGTAGAAGTTTTAAATCCCCCACCTAGCCCTGTCATATGAAACAATCAGAATCAAAATCGGTTGAGAAGTGACGAAGAAGAAACATTTTCAAAACTGTGGACGGACGGACGGAAGGACGGACGGAAGGACGGACGACCGACGCCACGCCATGGCATAAGCTCATCGGGCCCTATGGGCCGGATGAGCTAAAAACAAACCGTGCAGGGAAAAACTGAAACTGCATTCTCAGCAAAAAACAGAAGATTGTTTCAGAATGCGGTAATGTTGAATGGTATATGCATTCCTCACAAGGATAGAAAAGGCAATTTCCACCTATGTTGATTGCAAATGTGTATCACAGATAATCCGTGATACACTGTACTGCTTCTTTTGTGAAAAGGTATTTGTCCGTTTTCTGGGGCTAACATATCTTAGAAACCAACAGAATGTAAGTTTGAAATAGTTTGCTTATGGTATGGGTGGTCTATCGACTTCCAGCCGCATATCAACAGTTGAACTGAATGGAATGTCAACAGTTGAACTGAATGGAATGTTAACATTGGTGAAAGCAGTAAAGGTGAAAATGAATTTCTTTTCATTGCTGGAGGTTTAGATAGATACTTGTGTGGTTGTGTATTTTTGCAGGTATGTATGCGTGGTTCTTCTACCACGAATTGTTGATCCTCGTCATCACGTGCTTTTGTGCTGGGCTTCACAGTGATTATGATGTAATTACGAGATGTCACAATGACTGAACATGTGGAATTATAAGAAGCTGGGACGTTGCTCAGCAATTCTGAAGACCCTGTCCACAAATAGACCTACTTCAACAAAGAGACCATTTTCAACAACCAAATGACCTCACTAGCACAATTAGTTAGACTGTTTACGAAAAAAAAAATAAGTAGCTAACCGTCTAGCCTTTCAAACCGAACTTTAAGACGATCAGAAAGGGATTTGAACGGGGAGGTGATTGAAATGGGTAAGAGGACAGATGTATGTCTATTTTCTCACAGGATGTTTTATAGGATGAGTGTCCCCTATAGAAGGCCCGTTGTTATTCTGCGTGTACCGACTGGCGCGGCGAGTGTCCTTAGGGCGCTGATCGGTTGAATAATTCATGCTCGCACGAAGGTCTCCCCTGTAGCGTTTCACCAACCACTTGTAGGAATTGAATCATGTGAGAGAGGGGATTGGTGTGCTATGGTATGAATTGCTCCGTTTATCGGTGAAGTGCTGGTCGTCGTAGCAGATGCTAGGCGGGATAAAAACCAGATCAGATCCGGTGAACTGGATCGAGAGATTCGTGACAACGCAATATCCGATTATCTTCTCACTGCACAATGATTGGTTATGAATGATTTCACTATATTAAATTGTTAAGCTGTATTTTAAATGTCTCTTTCACTCTATTAAATTGTTGATCTGTGTCTAAAGCATCTCAATGTGAGGAGTTATTCAGTGGGATGGTTTTGGACATTCAGTGTCTTCTGGCTCGCATGGAAATCAATTTAGTTCAATTAGTTAATTGGTTAGAAAGTATTTTAATCCATTGGCTACAGGAAGCAGATGTACCCTGTATTAACTGTATGGGAATTACAGAATCTTGAAAAGGCAACAAATCAAGAGAGACAGGAGGTCATAGAGTCCTGTTTCAAGGTAACTTGAGATATTAATATTAGTGACTGTTAAGTGGCTATAAAGTATGTTGTTCTGGCTAATCCCTCACATAATTCCCCCCTCCACCCCCCTCCCCACCAGATTACCCCTCTTTTAGAAAGATCTGCACTGTCTGCCAGTGTGCTAAGAGATGAGTTCCAAAATCCTTCTGATTTTGTCAATCCCCTAGAACTTGTCAATCCCCTACCTACGCATAATATCACAGAATTGTAAAATCTAAAATTTCCTAAATGTATCCGCAACCTCCCAAGATACTAGTGTTGCACGGCTAAGTTGCGAAAAGTCGTAGTCGCGACTGCCTACACGGAGTCGCGACTCCGACTATCGGAACGCAATAGTCAACTTTTTATCACATGTTAATGTGTATTAAAAACTGAGTCAAAAGACGTAAAAATTGAACAGAACTACCAATTATTGTATCATGGCAAATGATGGCATTGTGTATGTGTACGGCTGCTTGATCTTTTGACTCGTTATTCTTTTCCTTTACGTTTTTCATTGTGAATCGACCATAATCTATCATCAAACAGAACTGCCAAAATGTACTTGGATCAGCCTATAATCGTGCAATGCTATCATACATGTGTTGCCGTATACGTTGCACTCACTGCGACTCCGACTGCGACACCCATGCACCCCACACCACCATTCTTGAACACACTAAGACGTTGAACATCGATAGTCGACTAATAGTCGGAGTCGCGACTATTGGTGTTCGACTAGTCGACTCTCTAAAATGCTGAAGTCGTGCAACACTACAAGATACATGTACTCTCTTATTGGAAATTTCAACACATAAAACACTACAAAAAATACTAGAGGAGATTGAGTATTTGCATGTGCAGCGCCCACACTATGGTGTATATGCTGAATATTTCGTGGCAGTTTTATTTTCGCAAATTTCGTGACTTACCAATTGCAAAAATTTTCAATTCTTGATATTACTGTACAAAGTTAAAAGGTTAGTGACATGATTGGGAACTCTTGAAAATGCCTTAAGAACCAAATCAGTTAAAATATATACCAACTATACACCAGCTGGAGTAGATCTCCCAGCTGGAAGGACTTGTCTCTAATTTGTTTATTTAAGGAGAATCAAGCATGAACATACGAGTATTGTAATTTTATCATGCCCCGATAGATACAGAAGCCATAGAGAGCTACACAACAGGTTTGCCTGCCACGAGGTATATTGACATTAGTTATTTCCGAATGAGCCAACGTTTGACTACAAGATTTTCACAGCAGAATCCTTGTATAGTTTACTTGATTCTAGAATAGTTCCAGCTAAAGTTGACGACTACCCCCAATCATGTCATTTACCTTTAATCCAAGTGCAATAAAATTGTGAAAATGAGCTCTCACAACTTCCCTGGCCTGAACCAAAATCGTGAAATTATACTATGTACAGTACATGTACATGTATGTATGCAAATTGCAAACTATATAGCATATATACAGTAGCGTCTTTACCAGTGGAAATCAGGAAATCAACATCTCTAAACTACTTTCCAATCAAAACTGAAAGCAGATCTTTTGTCAAAATTTTTGTAGCAACTGTAAGTACATCGGAAGCTCTTTCAGCCTAGAAGATATGTTGTATTGTTTCTGCATTTTATATAAAGCATATTAAAGACAGAGTTAGGGATTGGCACATCAGAAAACTGCAAAATGAATGAAATCAGCTGAAATCGTTCACAATGTGATGATTAGTATAAATAAACACCTGTCACAGAAACTTTGGGTAGAATACATAGTTTTGGTGAAAATCTGGACATTTAAACTTCAAAATTTACAGTGACTTGCACGTGCACGGGCCGTTCCAAAATCGTCCGATCAGCCGTTAGCTGAAGGTCGCGTGGAGTTTAGCCGTTTAACCAATCAGTGTGCTCCGCTGGTCATGCGAATGCACACATATCTGCGATTCACAATTTGAGCAAAATTTAAACTCGCGGAAAGAACAATATTCTGGTAACATATCGTTATTAGTTTTTCCCTTTAAACAACAAATTCATGACGTATGGATCTCAAACTTTCAACACACCATTTGTAAGTACTAAACTACCGTTTGGTATTGATAAGGAAGGGAAGTAATGGACTTGCAAATCCCAAACACAATCATTAATACAGTATGTGTAAATAGGGACGTACATGTATGCTACATGTATAATAACACAGCCTCCCCTGTGTGTGGCATACCAGTGGTCAATATTTGGATACGAGCTCTAGATATCTATATTGATGTGTGACCTTTCTGTAAACGGAATGCCATCTTCTCTTAGTTTGTATACATAGCAGTTGCTACAAGTCCATAAATGCGAGATATTCTTAATATATGCCTGAGAGACTTAACCGAGAAATTGTGTTTTTTAGTGTACGTGGCAGTGAGGTGAGTGATGAGTGTCAGATTATTACTGCCCTTTGGACTGGAAGTAATGGATTTCAGTTACAGTCGCTGCATCGTGGGTCATAAAGCGGTTTCAGTTGTTTCTAAATGGCAGTGTAAATTCTGTAATATAAAATTTGCATCATTTTCACATTTTATTCAGTCACACATGCAAACAATTGAGGAATGGAGATTTGTTTTCAATCAATCAATCAATCAATCAATCAATCAATTATGGTTTTATTTGATTTCACGTATCAGAGCAGTATGCCGAATTGTACATGAAATTACATGGTAAATTGACTTTATATACTACAGCAAATCTAAAGTATAAAAACTTTAAGTATAATGGCTTAAAGTTACTACGTACTATAATAATAGAATGTTACTTGATTAATCAAAAAATAAATGTCTTTATAACTGAGGTATTTATATAGTCATGTGCTAGCAGGGGCGTTGCTCATTTTCGGCTGGGTTGCAGTCACCTCCCACCCCCCTAAAAATATTGGGGAGGGGAGGGGGCAAACATGTCAGGTTTGGCGCCCCCCCCCCATAATTTTGGCAGCTTGAAAAATTCATAAAACGTAATGCGATGATATGTTTAAACAGTAGTGCAAAGGCACTACAAACATAAATGAAAAATATTATAAGAATGTCAATACATTCTAAACAATACCTCCCCCGTGTATCTTTTACTCAAGTTTGTTTATATTTTTGTTTCTTTTTTTCTAGGCATTCCTAGAAATGGCCGATGAAGCCTCAGCCCAGTCCCTCATCAACCACTACACAAACGTGCCCAGTCAAATTCGTGGCAGAGCGGTGTACTGCCAGTTCTCAAACCACAAGGAGCTGAAGACCGACTATGTCCACACACAACAGGTAGGTGGAGACTTGATGAAGACTGGTGTCATGTGGGTGTTGGCCCTGTGTCAATTAAATTGAAATGCAGAATCTGGGCCACTTGTACTGGCTTTCTTACCAAAGTGTTTGCATTTGGACTTTGAGGACCTGAGAGGGTCGTTAGATAGTTTTGTCTCTGGAACTGAATCACAGCCATTCTGTTTAAGCGTCACGCGAGTCACGCATGCTGTATGTCACGCATCACAAGCCAGGGTATAGATGATTGCGTTACGGGATCGTGTAAAGCAATTAGCTTCATGATTTTCTTGTTTTTTTAATCTAGATCCTGGCTTGTGACTTATGTGACATACAGCATGTGTGATTCGCATGACACAATTACAGAGAATGGCTGATCAGGTTAAAGAGAGAGCTATGAAATGTAAATTGTCCAGAAGAAATAAGGAGGCATGTAAATTGTCCAGAAGAGATAAGGAGGCATTTCCTCCATGAAATAAAGGTTGCCATCTAAGTCTGTATCTTCTTAGTGGTGAGACGTATTAACAGAACAAAATAAAACCAACCAACAAACACACATTGAGTAATCAAATAGTGTATATGGTATGTACCGTATCAGCTTACAGTTGAATTATCCATTTTTATTTTATAGCTGACAAAAATAATTGTTGTAGATTGATATGTGTTGTTATCATAAAAATGAAAGTAGGGGAGGGTCAACTAATGAATGTACACCCCTTTCTAACTATTTCCTCTTCTGTTTTCGGTGTGTTTGGGATTTGTGTTTCTTTGGGTACACTTTATCTTCTTTTGGAAATTTGATTTTCGATCTCTTGTGCAGATTCTTATAATTATATTTTGACTTATTTAAGTGCCATGTCCAGTTTTTAGCAATTTTTCAATTGATTTACAGATGTATCAAGTTAAAATAAAAAACCTATACTGAACAAAAAGGAACTGTTCAACTAAACAGTTACAAATCAATAAGAGAGTGTTTTTCTTTGTGATATCCTCAAGATTTCTGGTATTTCTAACCAAATTCTGCCCACCTTTAATCTGTGTTCTGCACAAGATGATAATTTCTACTTACTTATTGACACAATCTGTCTCTCGTTTCCATTCTTCCTTTCATCCCTGTATTTTCCCCTTTCAATTCCTCCTATCACAAAACCTTCCCACCCGTTCACCCATCCATGATAATTTATTTTTCGCCTTCTGTCTTGTTTTGTTGTAACATGCCTGCATGTAATCTGCCATTGATGACAACATATTCATATTAAATTCAAAAATTGCATGCCTATTCACTTCCTGGTCACATTGTGTATATTTATATACATGCACACCCTGCATAACCACATTTTTTTCCCACGTTCGACGCATAATAACGCTATTGAAAACTCATAATGCCGCACCACGCTGTGCACATTGCTTCGATATTGTTCGTCGCCGTTCCATGGTTTATGTCTTTGTGCTCGTACAATATTGAATGCCATTTCCTATTGACTTCAACTTCCTTCTAATTCTGAAATGAAAAAAAAAAAATCCTGCTTCTCCTCTGGCTCCCGTTGCATTGATGTTGCCTGGGCCGGTTGCCGTGGGTTCCGTCGCTGCTTTGGCTGGCATACTGCGCCATTCTTCCATCGAAATGACCCGCCATTGTGTGTCGGTGCCCCGTGCATAATGCGACAATTAAACGACGAAAATCCCATACAAATGCACGTCTTGCAACCCATACAAATGCGCCCACTGTTCAACATCCATTGGTATGCCCTCCCGATGCTTCGCTACAACTTGTTGCTTTCATTTCAAATCCTCATTTCAAATCCCCATTTTTCTTCTATTTTTCTTCCCATTTTTCTGATAATCGCACAACTGAATTCTTTCCTTATTCCTCTACAATGCTGCCATCAAATTTGCCATTTATTTCTTGGGAATTGCCAAATGTGTTTAATTATGTTTATGACTGGGCTGAAAAAAAAAATCTACAAATACTGATTTTACTACTATGAAACCATCATGATATATGACTGGTTCATATGAAACAATTTGATATCCTTATGCCATACGTGTATGTACTTCTGCTTGTGGTTCATTCATTTTGTTGGTATTTACTACCCCCTTTATCATGACGCTTTTTTGGCTAAATTTCACTGTCATCTGCGCTTGCGTTTTTGCCTTGAAACTGTACATTACAATCGTGTGTTTTTGCATGCATCACAATACCTGTTGGTATCTCACCTCACCTTTTGTTTTCTTTCCATCCCTACTACCTAATGCCTCATTATATTGCACTTGCTGTTATCCATACTTGTATATCAAACCCCCCTTCAATACTCATTCCTTGTGTGTCTTTTACATTTTTTTGTTTGTTTTATTTTTGGTCTGTTCATTTCAATATCATGTTCATTTAAACTGCTGTTCTGGCTGGTTTTTCACTCTTAAATGTGATGCAATTCTCTGCTTTTATCCCCTTATCCTCTTTTATACTATCCTCTTTATACCATCTATGGTCTTCCGTGGTATTTCCCCTACTTAAAATTCCAACCTTACTCCATTTTCCTAACCGTTTTCACCTCTCCCTCTCTCTACTGGTATGTTTGCCCCCCCCCCCCCTTTTTGTGCTACCTCACTTCATTTACCTGGGCTGACAACTCATTTTTTGTCCCATTTTATACCATGTGCTGTACACCGTCTCTGGTCTTTCATGTTTAATCTTTCCCCTACTTAAAACCCCAACCTTGCCTTGTTTTCATGACCTGCCTCACCCTCCCATCCCCCCCCCCAATCTTTATCTTTGCCCCACCCTGCTTTGCATATTTCTTGCTGTTTCACTTCATCCATCTGGGATGGCAACTCATTTCCTTTCCTGTTTCAAACCATCTATGGTCTTTGGTGTTATTTCCCATACTTACTTCTCCAAACTTGTCTCATTTTTGTGACCCACTGTCCGCCTCACCTCCTCTCCTTCTCCAACTTTGTCCTCACCCCACCCTTGCTCCATCTGTATCCTCCCCCTCCCTCTGCACGTATTCTCCTGCCTCACTTCATCGGCTCTCTGTCTGGCATCCCCCCCACCAGGCCATGGCCGTGCAGGCAGCCCTGGCCGCCGTGCACGCCGTTCTCAACACCTCCTCCTCCCCTCCTCCCCCCTCCTCGGCCCCCTCCCCCTCCTACTCTACCGTCTCCTGCTCCGTTCCTGGTAGTGGGGACAACGTGGCCTCCTCCTCCGCGGGCCTCCTCTCTGAGCACCATCACCACCATCTTCAAGATTCGCCGCCTCCGCAGTCCTCGTCGTCTTCTTCGACAACCTCCACACTGGATGCCAATGCTATCTCTGTTGGTTTCTCTTTTATATTTCTTAATTTTCATTTTATAAAGGTTGTGTTTTTGATTTGCTCACCCAACCGTTCTTGCTCAGATTTGATGCAACTAAAGATAGGTACACAAAAATGCAGTGTTCATAATTTGGGATTTATGCATTGTGTAATTTTCAAAAGATAGGTACATAAAAATGCAGTGTTCAAAATTTGGGATTTTCACGTTGTGTAGTTTTCGAAATACGCACGATGAATTTTTCAAAATTGGGCCGTTGCCCAAGTTGTATTTTGTAATGGTCGCCTAGATTCCAGACACTGGGTGTAGCTTTCGCCCACTGATTTTGAAATTTGTAGAGTCCAACTGTTGCAAAGATTGCTTGATAATTGTCCAACTGCACTGGGATGAGTTTTTAACCTAACTGGGCTTTGATCGGCAGGTATTCAATTTTCACTAGATGATAAACAAATCGCATCTGGCCATCAGACTTAAACGGCTGTGTAAATTCAGTGAGCAATGTTATTTATGTTATTTTATCAGCGTTAATTTTCACAAATCCAGCCCCAAGGTTTGTGTCAGACATGAAAATTTATGTTAAATCTTTACATAATGAATAGTTTTAGCTTATTTACTTAATAAGCTCATTTCGGAGTGTGCAAATCGTGGACACAATCTTTAAGTATTCTGTATTTCTTGACATTATATACTAATGAGATTGCTTATTCTATTTATGTAATATCAGTTATTTTTCGATGATACTTCCTCTGTCTATTTTTTCTCTCAGGAGCTCTTGTACTTCGTTTTACTCTGTCCACATCCAAAAATCCATTTCTTACTTAATTTTTTCAACTTGATCATTTTTGTATACCCCTCACTTATCGGAGACTGACTTTCTACAATCTCATCCATTAGATTTCACTTCTTGCACTTCTATTGGAAATATTTCTTCTTTCTACTCTTTCTAAGTTTCGCTTGAAAGTTGAACGTATGGTCTTCCATAAGGAATCAGTATTAGATGTGAAACATCAATGTTACCAACTACTATTTACATGATAAATGATATGCAGTTGTATGAGCCATGTTATCAATTTGTTAGGATGTACTCCGTTTGATTTTAGGACACACACACAAAAAAAACATGCATGCACACACACAAATCACCAAACCTGAATGGAACCATGTTACCAGCTGCAGCCAACAAGACCCTAATTATATTGACCTAGTACAGTGTTAGTGCCTTTGTGGCTGTAAAGTCGATGATATATTGACTAGACATGATGTAGTAGGAGTGATCTTCTCCTTTGTGCCCCTTGTTCCAGGCACCAGAGAATCTTTTTTGACTCCTGTTAACCCATTGCCACCAAGATTCTGTAATTCTCATAGAGTTAAAGAGAATACACAGTACTGGTTGATTACTTGCAAAACATCAACATTTTAATATCAACTGCTTTCAAACCTTCTGTGAACAGATGGTATTCTAAAAATGTCACTATAGTACAGGAGAGAGTAGTTGAAAACAACAAAACACTTCGTTTTGGACATATCTGTTACACAAATACCCACTGCTGACAAAGTACTAACACAGAAATCTATATGTGGGACTATGTTAATTGTGGCCATACACACTGCAGCAACGGAGCCTACTCCGTCGGGTACTCAAACTGTCGATTCCTCAACTTTTTATTGCATATGAAGTGAATTAGTCCCACATTATAATGCAAATGTAATTTACTCACAGCTGGAAAATATGGAAATGTGAAATTTTGGTGAAAGATTTTCCATCATCAACCAGTACTGTGTATTCTCTTTAACAGGTACATCTGGTGCCTGTAGCCAACAAGTTAAAGGATAGTGACATGATTTGGAGAAATAAATTTTTAAAAAATGCCTCTAGAACCAAACTGGTATACTTGACTATAAACTAGCTGGAAGGATTTGTGTTGAATTTGTTTACTTAAGGAGAATCAAGCATGACCATACCAGCACTGAATTTCTCTCGTGCCCCGGGAGAAATTTATCCCATTGAAAGCTACACAATAAATTTTTCTGTCGCGAGGCTTAATGGTGGTAGTTCTTTTAAAATGAGTCAACCTCTTGCTACAAAATTTTGACACTAGGATCCTTGCATAGTTTTCTAGAATATTCTAGAATAGTTATAATGCAAGTTGAGGGCTACCCCCAATCGCAGATCTGCACCACATACATGTAATCAGGGTGCTACATAACTTTTTTTGGCCACTTGCCCGACCGGGCAAGTGAATTTTCAAACAGCTCGAAAATGCTTGCCCGAAAAAATGACAGAAATTTATTGATTTGTGTGATTAATATGTATAGATATACATACATTGTAAAAGTATA
>JZLH01S0634529.1:407-17555 GCA_001188425.1 Eucidaris tribuloides | reverse complement strand
GACACTGGTAGCATGGGGAATCATGCAGCTCAGATTTTTTTAACTGTGGTAAATGTTAGCCAATACCTTTAAACCATTGGAGACCAAGAAGACGATATCTTGGGTTTGGTCTGGTGGAGAATGTATGTTGTTTTGAAATCAAATTATCTTCAACGGGTTAAAGACGCTATATAACACTGTGGAAGACCCGTTTAAAAATTGTCGAACTTCGCTATCTGACATATCTGACAGTGTTTGAATGGACAAATAAACACCCTAGAACACAAAAGTTTGGACAGTTATGCTGTTACTAGTACAATATGTGCAGATACAAATTGGTACATTAATTTAATCTCGGCCGATACGAAATTCTGCAACACAGCAGTCTATGGGGGAAAGCTGGAATGGTCTCTCAATGATTTTCACTTTTCTAAAGCACTTAATGATCGTTTTAAACTGTAATTTTTTCAGGGCTTCATTTTTAGACCGTATCAGAGACACTGAGATTTTTTAAACTGGAAACATTGTTATACAATGCCTTTAACGCAGTCTCGTTAGTCGCCCCTGTTTTGAGATATTGCCATCCTTTCGGCACGACATATTCCCTCTCTCCTACTTGTGAACAATCTGTCTTGATAAATAGCTAACTGTTAGATGGATGGAGAGATAATTAGGTATGTATACTGACAAGAAAATAGATAGATGACTAGATAGGTGGGTTGATAGATAGGTAGAGATACGTAAATGGATAATGATTATCTGGACATCAGTTACTGAATTAGAGAAAAAGTTTGGGAAAACCGTTCTTTGAATAAACATACACAAGTCATATTATGAGCTAAATGCCTTGTCAAATACCATCAAAGCATGTATCCCCATTCTGTTTCTCTTCGGTGTGCGTGTTTCGTTATGATAAAAACAATAATGCTTCAAAAGTCATATACATGTAGGTTGGGTTCTATAGCAAATTCCATACAAACAATCATGTATACACACAGCACAGACAGACAGATTATAGAATAGATATGCACATACAGACAGACAGACAGACACGCACACACACACACACACACACACACACACACACACACACACACACACACACACACACACACACGTACACATGCGACACACACACCATCAAGATGCATAGAATTGATGGTCTGAATAAAAAAAAAAATCATTGGAATAATGATCTGGCTGAGCTACAGGCATATTGCAGCATTGCCAAATCTTCACATTTACCGTGATATATATTTGACAAGGAGTCAGATTTGTTGTGGCCTTTAAATTAACTTACTTGAAGTTTAGGGTTTTTGTTCTGATTACATATTTGTGTAAATGTATAGTTTATAAACAGTTTAATGCTCTAGGCAATTGAGTATAGACTTTATCCAATGGTGCTTGGTAGATTTAAGTTTCGACGGTGGTATTTTTCTAGTACAATTTAATGTTATGATTACGTGTCTGGTCCAATGTCACATAGTATCGGCCCGTCAGGTTCAGGGAGCGAGACAAAAGGCAGTCGCCATTTTGGCATCACCTTCATTAAGATTTCATGGGCATCCATATCAATCCAATAACTCGGTGACGCATGAAGCCCCGGAGATGTCACTTCGTTTTGATGGCCGTTGAGTTCCCCCGTATCTCTCTATTTTATTGAAGCTTCGTTTTACTCCATGCCAGATTGGTTTACAGAAAATTCCATCTGCTTATGATGGAGACAGGACTCGTCAGGAGCATAGAAATAAATTGTTAAAGTCGCGGATAACCTTTTTGATTGGACTATTTATAGGTGTATGTTTCCCTGGCCAAAGAAATATATTAGGTTTTCATTTTCACATACAATTACAGTCAAATCTGTATAGAAAGGACTCTGAATTGAAACAATAAAAGTGTCCTTTGTAGACAGGTATCCTTTTAGTACAGGTTTATTTTGTGAGTAGTTTGCTCTCTGGGAACTGGTGCTGGTTTGGTGTCCTTTATAGACATAATGTCCCTTATGTACAGGTGACGGTATGTGTGAACTACATGACAATGTATCAACGTGTCAATTCACCAGCACTGAATTAATCTCCAGACCTGATTGAAATTAATCCCATAGAAAGCTACACAACCAATTTCACCATCAGAGCATATTATGTTAAAGTGATAGGCTAACATTGTAGAGCTTCAATTTTAAAAAAGCAGCACTGAATTAATCTCCAGACCTGATAGAAATTAATCCCATAGAAAGCTACACAACCAATTTCACCATCAGAGCATTTACGTTAAAGTGATAGGCTAACATTGTAGAGCTTCAATTTTAAAAGAAATTGTCAAACTTTGATATCTGAGCTGCATAGTAGCGTTCAAATAGACAAATAAACACCCTAGAATACAAAAATTTGGAAAGTTACACTGCCAATGGCAAGTTATGCATGAATGAACAATTAATACTTGGGGCGAGTAGAAAATAGCCAAGTGTACACACTGTAAGTCTATTGGAGGAAATGGGCAGGTGAATCTGGTCAACTTACGATTTTCACTTTTAAAGCACTAAATCATCATTTTAAAATACAATTTTTTCAAGGTTTCATTTTTAGACCTTATCGAAGACACTGGTAGCATGGGGAATCATGTAGCTCAGATTTTTTGAACTGTGGTAAATGTTAGCCAGTACCTTTAATAATTAATTATACAACAAAGAAGAAATGTATGACATGAAATTTTTACGTCAGTAACTTCAGTAAATAGTGTACTTGATTCTGGGAGCATTACTCTCAGAACTATTCCAATCTTGCCATATCGCTGTAACTAATGATTTTGTGGTGGTGTCTTGAAAGAAGAAATGTACGACTGTGAAACTTCTACAGCGGAAACTTTAAACAGTGTACTTGATTCTGGGAGCATTGTGTCATACACTGAGGACTTTTCCAATCTTGCCATAACTCATCATTTTTTTGGTACCGTCTTGTACTTGCAGCAAATCTCGGCTCAGGTGGCTTTACAGGCGGCCCAGCAACAGGCCATGCTGCCCCACATGATACACACTCACACCACCAAAGTGCCCGACACCGGCGGGGGCGTCAACACCGTGCTGCGCGTCATCGTCGAGAACGTCACCTACCAAATCACCGTGGACACGCTCCACGAGATCTTCTCCAAGTTCGGCACCATCCTGAGGATCGTCACGTTTATCAAAAGTGGTGAGAACGGGATTATCTGATTGGATTCTGTGTGTAATGTATCTCCTCAATGGAGATTAGATCTGCAAATTATAAATTCATGAGCTATCTATCTCGGCATTTCCACAGTAAAGGGTATAAAAATGTGGCATTGACTGTCAAATCAGAATTCATCATTAAAATCAATTTTTTTTTGTTTCCTCATCTGTTTAGAGGGACCATTCAAATAAAAAAAAAATTAAAAAACTTTTAATTAAGATGACTTTGCTCTACATCATAAATCCCACAAAAATCTAATTGTACAAATTTCCCATATCGTGTTCGTAACAGGACGGAACATTTTATTTTTAATTCTTCTGTCCTTTTATGAACATGCATAGGAAATTTGTGCAGACAAATTATGAAAATGTGCAGTATAGTTCACTGTGCAGTAGGGGTGGCGAAATTTGATTTGAACCTCATTTGATTATCATGGAAAGAACATCGTTGATAACACGATTTATCGCCAGAGTTGAAAAACAGATTTGTGATGAAGAAGATAAATCTATTTTAGGCTGAACTTGCAGCCCTGTAGGGCTGTTATCAAAATGTAGTCAAAACAATGTTGCTTTGTGTAGACCCTCTTGTAACTAGATCAGGAGATTCATGGTGCTGATTGTTTACATTTTTAGTGGACAGCGTGTTGATAGAGTTGTCATGATTGTTGATAGTTATACTAAATGCTCTACCGCTTTCAATACCACAAGTTTGATAGCTGAAGAGAATGGAGGTGTCTCTTCTGTCCCCCACCTCCCTGTCTACAGACAGTACATGTAGCACTCGTGTGCAGATTAAGCATTCGTAAGCTCTTGGGATTTTTTGGTCCCTCCCACTGCAGTGCATGCATTTACCCCATTAGGTTTTCATAATCGATGGTATTTTTGGCCATATCGTGCCTCTGGCGATATTTTCAAATAATCATGAGATCATTATCGTGTAGACGATATTTTTTCAACATCTTGTAATTTCGATATTATCTAAACATCGGCCAGCACTACTGTGCCGTATAATTTTGCTGGAGTTATCCCCTTGAGAGGAGATTCAACAATTTATCTAGGTAGTCTTAAAGTGATAGGCTAACATTGTGGAGGTTCAATTTAAAAAATTGTCAAATTTTGATATCTGAACTACATAGTAGTGTTCATATGGACAAATAAACGCCCTAGATACAAAATGCATGAATAAACAAAAGACTGAGCGGTCGCCTCGGGGCGAGTTATAATAGCGTAGGTGTACACACAGTAAAGTCCTATTTGGAGAAAATGGCAGGTGAATCCAATCACTTAGATTTTCACTTTTTTAAAGCAGATAAATAATCATTTTGAAATACAATTTTTCAGGGCCGTCATTTTTAGACCTTAGCAAAGACAATGGTAGCATGGGGAATCATGTAGCTCAGATTTTTTTAATTGTGGTAAATGCTAGCCAATACCTTTAATATTCACTTGTACATTCATTGCCAAAAATTTACTGTGGAATTGCGCATCTAGCTATCTTATCAATTTTTCTCCCCATTAATCTATTTTTCTATTGGTCTGTCTGTTCATCCATCTACCCATCTATATATCTACATACGATATTGAAGGGATTGTTATCTAACAATTTATTCATTTGTTTTGTCTTCTACAGGTCAGTTCCAGGCTCTCATACAGTTCGCAGATGCAACGTGTGCCACGAGAGCAAAACTGGTATGTTTTTCTGGTATTGCAGGGTCTTTGGGGCTAATTCCTTTTGGTGTTATGCCTCACATCCTCCATTCAACAAAGCTCCACTTACCTGCCGAAACAGTTTTGGGGTAAAAAAAAAATGCCTTATCACAGTATCACTATGGATGACTTGATTCTCCTGACTGATGCTTCAGCAGTGTGGTCTTGAGAAACTTATGAGATGGAAGTGCATTAGAGTTGATGATTTTAAGTCTAAAAGCTCCAGTATGTATACTGGTGACATGACCATGAATTTCTTTGAATTTTACAAATAGAGTCTTGAATATTATTGTCTATTTTACTGGTAACCAATGCAACTGTCTTAGTAATGGACTGCAATGTAAGAAACAAGAAGAATTGCAGACTAATCTAGTTGGCTGTTTAGATGATTGTTAGATAGACCCCCAAAATAAAATGTTAATAATAATAATAATAATCCATATTTTATTCGAAATAGACAGACATCACAAATAGAAATCTTCCGAAAATTCCAAAAATTCATTTTGCCCAGTTGATCATGGGCCCGGCAGCCACTGAGCAGCGCCAGATCGACGTCGCTCCATCCCTAAAAATTGTTGAACGCCAAACAGGGTAACAGCAACTCCCATCTTTTAACGTTTTTTGGTCTGGCGCGGCCGGGCTTGAACTTCCGACCTCCCGGTTGTGAGGCGGACGCTCTACCAACTGAGCCAACACACCGGTGCTACATAGTTCTAGTGTGTGTTGGTCAAGTTATGGCCATGCAAACCATATGTCATCTTGATTATATGCCTGCCACATCATTCCACTGCAGGATTATTAATCAAATTATCTAATATAACTATCCATCCTTTCTTCAATCTCCTTTGTTTTGTTTCACCTTTTCCCCATCGAATCTCTCTTGCATTCCTCTTGGTCTTCAACATCTCCGACGACATCGCCTGCCTTCATATCCCCACCCCACACCTTCCCCTTCCCACATCTGTAGGAACTCGACGGCAAGAACATCTACAACAACTGCTGCCACCTCCACATCGACTTCTCCAAGTTGACCAACCTCAGTGTCAAGTACAACAACGAAAAGAGCCGAGACTACACCTGCGACCTCCCCGCAGGTGACGCCCTCACCAGCGTCGACCCAAGTACTGCTGCCATGTTTGGTACGTATGCTCCTTTCCGTCATTCCGTTCGTTCGGCTTCTATTCGTCTTTGTGTTTTCAATTCCGCATTTGCTGTTTTTGTGTTCCGTTCATCATCGATCGTTGATGTAGACCTGTGCAGTTTTGATAATGAGATGTCGCTTCGTCCTCCTGAGGTAGGGGGCTTCCAAGATAATAACAAAAGACGAGTATCTTCATCTCTGCATTTGTTTAGTTCAGGAACAGCTGTACTAGAGCCTGTCCATAGTGAAATAATCACTAAAAATTTGCTTTCTCATGAAATCGGCAACACACTGGAATAGTCTATTATATATAAAGGGTAATGGGTATTGAATGATGTGTCAAATATTCGCCTAATTAATTAATTATTTATTGGTGAAATTTTTAAGATTTTATTTTTCTTGTGAAATTTAAGACTAAAAATATTTTTTGAGTGATTAGCTTTCCCTAATAAATGACATAAAGAAGAAAAACATGGCCGTAAAATATGTTTCTCAATTAGTTCAATACATCACCCACTAACAAAGTGGAACAACCCAAAGCCTCATCATAACAACAGCTGTTGCCAATTTGATAAGTTTATGAATATTCTAGTTAAATCACATTTAAAAATTCATAACAAAATGAATATTCATTATGACATTGTAGCACCCAGTTCATTGGATAGCTGATATTTTTCTCTACTTTAGCATATTCATTAGATGGGGTAAATATTGCCACATTCCAAGATAAAAAGGCAAACCACAAATATGTGGTCCCAGTATTGAATGGGTTAAGGAACGGCTGTAAACCTGGCTTATGCGTTGTGCTGTAGAAGCCCCCCAGCTATGGCGCACGTCATGTTCTCAAAAAACGGACAGGTCTATTAGGGTTACTCATGAACCTTGGGTCTTTGCTGCTTTGCTCTGGTTTTTTTCTGTATTCAATCAAGATATTTAAGAAGAATGGATAAATTTAGTTTGGGCGTGGACTATCATTCAACCAATTCCCTGTATTTGCAATCAGGGGGAAATATTTGGCTGTTACCAACAAAAATATCCCAACAGTGTATTAAATCATGTTCCAACAGGCTTAAAGTTGTTAAAAACACAATTCCTGAGTCACAGGATTAAGTGGGATGGAAACACTATTTACAAAAGTTATTTTATTTGATTTTTTTGTATTACATGTAGAGCCTAAAAATCAATTTCCAGTCTTACTAGAAGTCATGCATTTAGACAGAATATAGAATATAGAATATTTATAAAGCGAGACCATATGCCCAGGTCCCCCCAATCTTGGCTTGTGGCCAAATACCACACCCATGTCCATGTGTTGGAACCATCATAAGATTGTGATCTCTCTAGGGGCTGGTCTGGGATATGTCATTGTACTATATGGTGTCCAGTGATAATTTGTTCATTGCATATTTGGCATATTTTATTTGTTTTGCGTGGTGGCGTGGTATCATCCAAGCTTTACATGATTTGATTTGATTATTATACATGGAATGTTTTGGCATATATATTTTAGTTTATCTATATTAATATTTGTGTAAGCTACTCTGCTGTTGCTGCTACATAGGACCATGTATTCTCCAAAATAAAATTCACCACTTTTTTTCAACTGTCATCCAGTTTCGAAACAAATATAATCCTGTGACGGGGTGAATTTGCGAAGTAATTTGTATATACAAGAAAACAAAATACCAGCCGAGAAATATTTGACTTAAGGGTACTCTATGTTCCAATCTGCATGTTGGAATAATTGAAAGCTGGTGGAATTAACAAATTTATTCCCTAGAATTGCAGCTTCTAAATTTACATTTTTGTGTGATGTCCAAATAGATTGGACCCCCCCCCCAATCAATGAAACTTAATTGTTCACTTTGTCATTCTCAAGCATGAACATAGGCATAATGCAACCAAATTGTATTGCAGCATTCACAATACAGAACAATAAATTATTAGCTTACTGCAAGAAGGGCCCTAAAACTGTACAAAGTCTAAAGTATTAGTGCCCTTCTGGCTGTAAGCTGATTGTGGGGAATTTTAACACGTTGTATGAAGTTGGTTAGCAAAAGAGTAGCTTACACTGAAATGTGTTCACGCGTCAAGTTATATGCATGATCATTTGTTGTATTTTCAGTTTGTTTATTGTTTGTTTGTTGTGTTTTGATTAAATTGCAATTTTTTTTTCAAGCTCACTAACTTAGCTCCCATTTTGGTATATATATATATGAATAAGCAAGGCCCCCATGCTGTGTGACAATAGTGCGGCATTAACACTGGTGTCAATTAGCACCAAATGGGAATGAAACACCCAAGATGAGGTGAAACAAATGATGACAAAATATTAACAAGCCAGCCCCCTTAACAGTATAATCCCAAGAAATGGGTTTATCTCTGATTGGAATGTGGTCATTTGGGTCTGGTCAGTGAGTTTTGACCCTCTAGACCTATCGAGGGACTATTTGGGGACTAGTATGAGTGATACTATGTGAATGGAAACATGGAAGGGATTTGTTGATATTATCCCAAGTACATAGCTTTGGTCGATCAGACAACTTTTTCGTCGAGCTTTCACATAGTATTCTATTTTCACCCAGACATCAGAAAATAACATAAAACCTAGTGAAAATTGTGTATTGTAGTGACAAATTGTGATGTTTTAATCACTGGAGAACATATAACAGTATATACATTACCAATTTCTAGAAATTGGGAGAGTTTCAGAGCGAGGAAGTTTCAGGGCATTGATAGATCATAGAGGTCTATCTAAAAAAACAACAACATAATTGCAAAGAACTTAATTAATGACCATTTACCAAAACTGTACTTGGCTTTAATATCATTAATAAGTGCCACTGTGATTATGGATATTTTGGGATCTGTTAAGTTATTGTATTTTTCATTAAAAGTGTTGGAAAGGGATTGCATCATATAACCATTTCATTTGTATTGAAAAAGTTTTTTTTTAATCGTTCACGGTGTGAGGTATGGTCAAATTATCTCTAAGTAAGTTTTGATCATGCTTAACTTCATTCAATGTACATTTCTTCGAATCCATCTTATTAGCACTTGTGCACACCACCACTTTTCATTTATAAAACTGGTGAGGGGGGCTGTAACTATCATTTAGGCTACATAATTGAGATACATCGAGGCAAATTACAAATTGATTTCTAGAAACAACTAAAACCACATCCTCATTGTTGCTTCATGTTTTGGACACTGTGGTGACGTGTTTCTTGTGAAAATAAAATACTCTTTTTTAAAGGCAGCTGGAAAAAAGAGGGGAGGGGGTGCATAAGCATATGAAGGTTACATAGTATGAAGTGGTTTTGTTTCTTCGCTTATGGATAAGTGGATGATGTATTAAGAGATAAAGGATCTAATCTGTAGTTGATGCTTCTCATGTGATTAGAACTGATGCATAGTAGACTGAGTGAGAATAAAGTATAGTTTCAGAGTTAGACACAAAAGGGGTGTTTTAGCAGGTGTATACTTACTTGGGTTTATTTTCCCCATGCTTTTATGGGGGGGGGGGGGATACCGTGACAGTTTTTTTAATAGACACTCTATTTTGAATGACAGGTGATGAAAATCATTGACCAATATGCTCAGTACAGATCAAAAGTGAAGATTTCAACAACGTACATCCAAAATCATAATTCGTCATCAGTGATTTGTGAAACACCTTCCAGAGTATATCTTTCAGATTAGGAAGTGGTGCTATGTGCGCTGTCATGTTAAAAAAAAATACTGAAACAATCATCGATAACTGGAAATCTGTAAATACAGTATGATGAAGGAGTGAGGAAATGTTGTTCATAAATGTGTCTTGTTGGTATCTAGTGAGTTTCAAATTTGAATCAGTAATAGTGAGTGAGAGTAGCTTACTCTTGTTTTTTCTGACCTCGGGGCCTGTGCATGAGCTTTGGTTTAGAAGTATGGAGGTGACGGCATCTTGTGCATGTTTGCATGTGTGTACATGTTGGGAACCGTTTCGAGTGAATGCCTACCATGGGAATGCTCTACTGTGCTTGGATATGACTATGATATCATGATGGCATGATGGTACACTCGGCAGATAGATTGACATTACAAGAATGAACATGATACTCTGATCGGATAGAAATTCATGTTTTTTGCATCGTGTTTTATGTTTCTTCCTCGTGTGATGAACATGTAGATCCCCTTGTTATGTCCGCTGTACTAGATATTCCCTGTAGACAGGGCTCGACACTAGCACTTGCCCGCTTGCCCGGGGCAAGTAAACTTTCATGTTGGGCAAGTAAAACCTTAGAATGTAAACATTTACTTGCTCAATTGGGCAAGTAAAATTGTGATCATGAAATGAGCAAACATTTTAAAAAATCTTACCAAAAAACAAACAAAATATGTTGAAACTTTGCGTTCAATTAATTTGTGCTAAAGTTCATCATTATTTTATTCTTTGTACTTCATTTATGAGTCTTTAAATTTATAAATCATACCTTTGGCAACCCCCAGAATTGAAATAACAAATGTCCAATGCTATAGAAAGGCCTTATTGATTAAAATTAGTGGGAGTAATTTTTAATGTTTTTGATTATTGTTGATTTTCAGGCAAGTGAATTTTTCATTTGGGCAAGTAAAAATCTAAAAGTGATAATTTCACTCGCCCAAAGGGCAAATAGGAAAAAAAAATGTTAGTGTGGAGCCCTGCTGTAGAGCCAATTCATCAGGACCTATTTTATTTTGTAGTACCGTCACACCGACCCCCTCCCACCCTTACGTTAATACCCTTCAAAAGATAGCTATCGCCCTGTCAACACAACATTACGACAGAATGATCAAGAACTTCTGCAAAGACTAGTCCCAAGTGAAACTCTCCACACTTTATAGATATTTTGAACACTCTCTTAAACATATTCATACCTTATTTCCATCGCTAAAGACAGTGTATCAACTTAGCATGGGGGGGGGGGGGTAAATGTGCTGAGTTGTTGTTACTTTAGTATTATAGATTTATGAACTGATCGGCAATGTCTGCTTTTTGACTTTCAGAATGTAAATTTGATAGTCAATGCCAAAATCTCAATCAATATGCAGAGATCTGTTAGGTTATGTTGAGATGGATTGTGGAAATTCCATTTTCCTTCAGGCGAGGATTTCTTTTTTACCATTTCTTTTTATTTCAACGTATAAAACCATGTAATATATATGTCTGTAGTTTAGTAGCACAAATGTAGAGAGCAATATGACACTTTCAAAAATCAATCTACATGCAAACGATATAACCATATAAATTGCTCTATGAATAGTAAAAACATAAAGTGATTCAATTTTCCCGTGATCAATAAAAGTGACAAGTTATTAAGCAATCCTTTTAGTAGAAGTAGCTTAGTATGGCATTAACGGCAATGGGGACGTGTGGTTACCATAGGGATGACATCAACAAATGGCTTGTTTGTGAATAGATTTCAAAAAACAAAAACAAAACGGGCAAATAATTTATGATGTTGGAGTCAATTTTCAGAGTTGATAAATTACAGGAGCTTATGCATAAATAGTTTTAGATAATAAGTAAACAGATATGCTTTGTACTTTAGTAGTGTAAAAATGAACTACAGGTAGAAGTGTGCAAATTGGCCCCACTGGCGTATAGCCGGAAATAGCGTTTATTGTAAATTTGTTATCCTTGGCTATTCATTTGATATTGAGTAATGGACAGATATTTTTCTATTCCAAGATAAAGCAGACATGTTTCATTCCTTTTGGTCTGTAGTTCTACCTACAAATGAGAAAAAATGGTCAAGACTCTAGTCTGCTCCCTTACCTTGGAACGAATTTTGGTAATAAACATTGCAATATGTGCAACAATTAATTCAAGTGCAGATTAATAGGTATGTTTCTTTTGGTTTAAATCAACACAAATTGATTAAGTACTTACTGATATTTCATTTACGAATTAAGCGAAAAGAGTGAGCCATAATGTACACAACAATAGTTTTCTGAACGTGTAATAATAATTTAAAAAAGAAAAATCATTTTACATCACTGATCTATTTGTGTTGGTATTTCAAATAGCATAATGTCTTTGACATAGCTCCGATGGTAGATTTCCAATTAGTTTTTCAGATTAAATTCAGCTGCTGAACTTCATGATGTGAGTTCAAAAATCAGGCAACATCATATATACATTGTAGTACATTTTCATATGATACCCAGTTTTATTTCAGAGTAATATGATTTTTCCAAGAATAATCTGAATATGTGACAAAGAGTGTAGATTCTCATATCAGTACAAATATAAATTATAACAATGCAATCAATGTTGTTGCGTTTAATTCCTTTTGAATATTACAGGTTATATAATATAATATATCCTAAATATTGTGTGCCTTTTGCTGATAAACTTGGACCACTTGCTTTTTTCCCCCACCCCCTTCTCATATGCCTAACTCTCATATATATATCCTAATGATGCTTATATATACACATACATTCTAGGACTCGGTGGGGCAGGAAGCCTTATTTCGCCTTACGCTACTGCAGGGCCCACGCCCTTTGCAGCGGCGCCTACTACACCAGCCGTGTCCCTCGCTGCAGCGGGCTACCATGGTGCTACAGCAGGTATTCGGTTCAAATAATCAGTATTGTCACCTAGAACTTCTTCTTCTTTCCGAAAAGTCAAAATTTGCTCACTCTTTGAGTTTTTTCTTCTTCCTCCAGTCTTGCCTCCAATCTCAAAGTGGCTGACATCTCATCTATTATATCTTCTCTAACTCCAGCTACTTGTGGGATTTTTTATTTTTTTTTCGTGGAGGTTTTCCTACTTTCTCGGCTATCACTTTGGAATTCTAACCTCTCCATTCTACTCTTGTGCAGATTTCCTGGGGATAATTTGTCTTTTTCTCAGGCTTTTTCCTTCTTTCCACTCTCCGTCTCTCTACGGGCATCTGCTGTTTCTGTGGAGAAGTTCCGTCTTTCAGCAGGGAATGAACCTCTATCTTGCTCTTATAGAGTGAAAACATAATTTCTGTAAAAGGGGTAACTTTTTTTTTTTTTTTTTAAGTTGTCTGATCAATACTTCTTTAGTCCCAACCCCATATTAAAAACTACACAAAATTCAATGTGTCGGACTAATAGATTTATATAAGAGGAGTTTATTTCGATCAACTCTGCAACCCATGCAGTTTGGGGTAAATAAATCATTTATGGACTATTTGAAAATTGTATATAATTGGCTTGTGGTTTACAATTCCTGGTAAATTACTTATAAATGCTCAATGGTGTGTATAAAACTGTCATATCATCATCTTTTGCTTGCTGTGGTGTGTCTATTGCTGGGTTTTTATAAAAGTTGATCTCCATTTTCTTAATCTCTTCTCTCTTGTCACTCACTATCTAGGTTTCTGTCCTTGATTCTTCTGTCCATCAATCGCATCTCTACCTGGAAGTAATCTCGACAAATTCAAACACATAGCAGGGGGTCAAAGTTCAAAACCTGTAGTCTATCGAAAATCCTGCAAAAATATTCTCTCTTTATACTGGGAAATCGTTATGATTAAAATAATTGTTGTGATAAAACTAGTTGTTAAGGAAATTTGGGAAACTGGGAATATTGTGTACCGGTAATAAAGCCCAAGAAGTTACAGCTGTGCATAAGCTATTGCTAAGATATTTCGGAGTGCAATGTTCATGTTTTCGGGAAAAAAAATCCTCTTTTGGTGAAGACAATGAGAAACGCTTTCTTGTTCTTAAATGTTACAATGTCATATCACTAACTAGTATACATTCATTATTTTACCATTGGATCTGTGTGTTAATGTTCCAACAAACTTATTTTATCATGCCGAATAATTTCAAGCCTATTCTAATATAAATAAAACACATGTACATTTTGCCAATTTGCTAAATAAGCTTATCACACTGCAGCCTTACAGAAAGTGAAAAAAAGCATTTATATTTATAATTTATTTATATGTATATACATGTATATTTATATTATTTCACATACACACATCAATATTGTAGTAGAACAAAAATTAACCAATCAAATAGACTTCAAGCTGTTTTTGTTTTCTCACTAACTTTTGCACCCATAACCATAGTTCCTTCACTCCCTTCGCATGTGTGTTCTACCCAGTGTCAGAAGTCCCGTTTTCACCCACAGTAACACATGTTATTAGATTGTAGTATAATAACCTTTCTGGTTTCTCACTGACTTGTGGTGCAACATGCCCAATCTAGTGATCTGCACAACTGTCATCCTTACGTCAGAAATACATTTCTGTACTCAAAATTTTTTGTTGGATTTCATTTCATATTTACTGGAAAAGAACTATTGATTAAATGACCAATTCCTAAAATCTGGACCAAATGATTTGTTTCAGTAGGCAAGTGACAGGTAATCTTACAAACAGTGTCCTCCAAAGAAAGACATTGAATATTATTCTTTCAGATATTTAAACAGTCACTTGTCTATGTATGTTATGGCACGCTTTATGCCAAAAAGAAAATGTTTTTGCCTGTGGTCGTTACAATTGGATTTCTTGATATGCATAAACTTATTTATTGTACATAGAATTAGTCCAGTTTAAATGATGTGAAAATTTATAACATTCACTGTTTTGTTTGCTAAAATACATCTTGAAGTAACAAAGTTGAAACTTGGTAACCCGATCAAGTAGTGAGTGACTGATCAATTTTGCATCTTTGATACCAGGTCTAACTTGCAAAATCTCTTTTGTGTTTTGATCTTGTCGGACGTGCGGGTCCCTACGTAGCTATGCCAGGTTTTCACACGGGGCTGTCAGCGCTACCGCCTCAGGCCACGGCTCACGGTATCCGCCTGCCGCCCAACATGTACCTCCAGCCTGGCTCTCCGGTCCTTCTCGTTAGTAACCTGACCCCAGAGGTAAGAGAGACATCACGTTATTATCAGTGTTGTAGGTCTTGGTCTCGGTCTCGAGACCATCTTGAGACCTATTTTCCAGGTCTCAATCTCGGTCTCGGTCTCAAACATGGAAGTCTCGACTGCAACACTGGTTATTATCATCTCCGCACTTAATTTTTGTTGTACTAATTCACAAGATACTGGCAAGGTTTTGGGGGGTCCTTAGAGCTGACCCACAGCCCGCAAGACCAAAAATCTAAACACTACACAAAAAGTAATTTCCCCCTTTTCAAATTACCATAACTTTTTAACAAATAAATTTGAGCAGAACAAATTCGGAAGGGTATTCTTACACTAATTGACTTACTCCTGTGTGAAAATGCGATTGATTCGTCAGGTCATGCATGAGTGAGCATGCATTAAAGGCAAAATTGTCACTTTTCAAAAGTCACAGGAGTCATTTATTATGCCAAAATAATAGTAAAAAAGTTGTATTTGTTGCTTTATTAACTCTTAACGTGCCAGAGGATTTCAACCTCTATGGCCTTTATGTGTCGCAGATCTGCGACTTCAGCACGTTAAGAGTTAATACAGTGTGCTCAGTCAGCCATGACATGGTTACAACCTCTTACTGTATTTTCGTAGAATATGTGCTGATACATTTTGCTGAAAAATATCCGATTTCAATTTTTTCAATAAACTTAATGGATTTTACAGTTTCAAAATTTAGGAAGGATGAACATTTTAAATTGAGCACAGTGAACTGCAAAATATGTGGAAAGTGTCCGGGGAGGTGTAAGGGGGTCAAAAGATAGATGATTAACATAAGTAGTGCTAAATCATTCACTAGAAACAGAATTTGTCCAAATCTGGTATCACAAATCCCCCAAAATGACCCAAAATGACCCTTAAGTAACATGTTCACCTTTAATATGGGCTCACTCATGCATGACTTGACAGATCATTCACATTTACACACTGAAGTTTGTCAATGATTGCAGAAATACTCCTGCCAAATTATTTTCCTCAAAACCATTTCGTTAAATAGTTATGGTATTTTGAAAAAGGGGGAAAGTACTTTTTGTGTAGTGTTTATATTATTTCCTCCTATATTGACATGTTAGTCACAGTAAGTTAGTATTATTCAGTTCAGCTAACTTAACCCGTTGGAGCCTAAGAACGAGATATGTTGGTCCGGGGTCTATAAAAAAATGTGTGTTGTATTGAAATCAAATTGTCTCCAATGGGTTAAAAAGGTGATGCACAGACGCTGCACTTCAAATTTTAGCGTAGAAATAATGATCATGATCATAATAATAATGTATGTTTGTATTGCGCACATATCCACTCAAAAGAGTGCTCAAGGCACAATAATAATAATGTCTAAATACTCATGAAAGTTATAAGTATGATATGGTATTCATTACCTGTGTGGTAGCATATGGACTCAACTCTTTACTTACAGTTCATATCTATTCTTTTACGACCATAAATTCAACATTTTGAAGTAAGGATTTAATTTTTTTTTTTAAAGTAAACATATGTGACAACATTAATAATAGTTGCATATTGCTAAGTTCAGTAGCTACTAATTGTCTAATTCAGTCAATACCATGTCCACCAAATGTCCTGGACCCTGACTGGACATATGACCCTCTTGCCTACTTTTTTCCATTTCAGCATCTTTTTCCCCCATCATCTGCTTTGTTTATTTTGATCTTGCTTGTTTATAGATAAAAAGTGAAAAAAAAACAAATATGTCAGTTTAAGTAATAACACCCAAAACTGTATATGACTTTTTATTTTCCAGTACATTTCTCCTCTGTTGCCTATATCGTTGTAATATAATTCATCGTCATTATTCCAAATTAAACCACTCAGCATAATTGTTTTTTTATTATGTTTGTTTGTTTCTCCTTTGCTTTTATCATTACTGTTCCAAGTCATATAATAACTGACACACCACATATTATCGAGTCTGATTCGTAATTGTGAAATTTGCCTGTCACGATTATTCTAATATAGAGAGGAGCAGCTGGGAAGAAAAGCAGAGGCAGAATTTTAAACGTGGCAAAAATCAAATGGAACCATTGTGGGAGAGGAGTATGATTCGTACCATTTTGGACAATAGTACATTTTCCAGTTGTTTGTGGGATTTAGAGTAAATGAATGATTAAATTATCATAAATTTTACTTTTCCAAATTACCCCCGCCCCCCTTCCTTCAAAAGAAACAGAAAAAAATGAACAAAAA
>JZLH01S0634525.1:2874-14116 GCA_001188425.1 Eucidaris tribuloides | reverse complement strand
CATTAAAAATTAACAGATCTTATTTATCATTAATTTGATAACACACAGATGAACAGCAAATTTATTCTGCATATTATGAGCTTCTTGGTCTTTGTTTCTATCAAGCAATCGAACTTTCACCACCAGCATACATCACGACAATCTAGCACAACGCACAGACTATGATAAGAGAGGACACCTATTTTATTGGTTCATCAATGTAAATGAGAGATGGTTTAAGGGTTTAGCGTAAGGTCACGAGTTGTCTCAAGCATCAATCATGTTACAATAAGTCAATGTGAACTCCACCTAGATCAACATCTCTCTAACTGAATGTTTTATGCCCCACACGTCTTCGGAACCCCTGATGAATATATTGAGGCGGGACAAGCCATCGTGCGATTGAGAGTAGTCGTGCCCGCGCACATATGCGTTCCAACCCAATAAACAGAGGATATTGGAATAGGATGAAATTCAAGCAATGGGTACACCATGCACATTTATCCAAGCATCGTATGGTCTGTCTGTCGGTGTATAGTAACTGAAACGAAATTTCCAATAAATCCGACTGATAATTTTAGGAATCGCATGCTATGCATTTGAGTACTCGCATGTTTTGGTGCCGAAATACATGAATGTAAACATGCACTCATTTGGACATAATACTGAAAGGATATGCCAATTAGAGTTTTTGTTCATCTCTTGTGCATGATGGGAATGTCGCTTGAGCTAAAGATGAAAACATTGAAAACGAGTTACAGGCGGTTATCCGAACCGTCGTATCGCGATACGACAGTGCGAAACTCGTTTCAGAGAAAATCGACTTCAAAGTTTACTATAATTGCCACTTTTTGTCCCAAGCATTACAAGATGTTCATTGCTAGAAATATACATGGTAGAAAAGACCAAGACAATTGCTTAACATTGATATCTTTATTTTTACACAGAACCAGAATCAGAGAAAATATCGCAAAAGAGCTACATGCTTGTAATTTTGGTTTGAGCGGTTTAGATTTTCCCTGTACTAAAACGCCATAGGGAGTTCAACAACGCTGATCGCATTTTCAATACGCGCGATCAAGCAAACCGTCGTATCTCTCTTTCACGTGCAAAGTCAATGCAGCGCGTATGCTGACCACGCATTTGCATATTAAGTACGCGCAGTTGTTGTTTGCTGTGCTACAGCACACGTTTCCAATGGGATTTGCGCATTTTATCAAAAATTTATATGTCATCGCATTTAAAATCCCCACATATACTAAAAAAAAAAAAAAAAAAAATTGACTGCCTAAAAATTTAACCATGTATAGAGTAGGACTTGTACTTTCATTTTCTGCAAAAATCTCAAAATCGATATTTTGACCAAAATCGACTGATACGACGTTTCGGACGAACGCCGACGATTTTTTACTTAAAATACTTCCATAGCAGTTATTCTCCCTACCCCACCCCAAAACACGATTATTTTACAGGCAACAAGAACATGATATGGCCATTCTACCAACTACTCTATAAAATGTAGAAGAGTGGGATAGTGATATATCCCGTAAGAATGGAATTACACTCTCAAAGTAGTGAAAGGCAATCCTTACAGAGTGAATAGCCATTATTCCACTCCAAATGGGAGTAGACTTCACTCCGATTTGGAGTGGATAACTACTCTGAACGAAATGACCCCTTAAAGGGCTCCTCATGAGGAGTGGTGATGATATTGGGATCATCCTTTGAGAGTGATTTTCACTACTCAGACAGTGGAATTCCACTCTTAAGACAGTAAAAAGAGGTCACTTTTTTCATTGTAGCAGGGATTCCACTCTTTTGCATATCATTAGGACTGGTAGAGTCGTCTTACCGGGGAGCCGACATTTCCTCCGGCAACAGTTGCTCCGGTGATAATATCTCAGAGGACAAATGCTTATGATTAGGGTTGCCATTGGGTTTCCAGTTCAGAAGAGGGTTAGGGTTAGGGTTGATCTTAGTGTATTGAACTTATCGCCGGAGCAATGGTCACGGAAGCAAATGTCATACTCCCGCCTTCACCCTGTGCAGTTCGCAAGCTGACCGGACACCAGGTCCGGCGGTTCAGTAGGCTCCGTGTCCCAGGGCAGGATGCAGTTGAACCGCTGCTGCCAGAACTCCCGAAACCAGGGGTTCCGCGTGTTGTTAAACGGGCTGAGACCGAAGTAGTGCCTGTCGAAGTCATCATAGTGCTCCGTGTGGGGCTTGATGGAGATACCCCCAATGGCCTCCACCTGCACCTTCTCGACGATCTCCTTCCGGTTGGCCCAACCATCACTGTAAAGAAATGATGATCCCGGGTCAAATTGACTCGGAAAAGGGATCCATTAGGGTCACCCTTGTAAAAAAAAGGGGTTATGATGAACCAAATTCTGGGTCAAGTTTGACCAAAATCTGGGTCAACCTGACTTGAATTAAAGTAAAACTTGACCCGGAATGTTTTGTCAACCTGACCTCGATTTTGGATAAACTTGACCCCAAATCTGATTCACCTTGACCCTTTTCCGAGTGTGACGACAACGGCTTTGTTTTCCAAGTACGTCTGACCAGGTCTATGGTTTGACCAGGGAATTTAAAAGTAGGGTTGTGTATTCCTGCATAAAGGCTGGCTCACACGACTTCACATAAACATTACCTTCGTGATCATGGGACCCATGCCAAGCTTGGACATTAATGTCCGTAACCCTCACTCTCAGTATCCCTATAGCCGAATGGCCGTTTTTGGAGATCTGAAGCTTATTCCTTCAAGAATGGCTTCCTCAGTTTTCTCCGATACCCTGTTAATCTCCTGAGTTGAGTCGTACATGCAGATGAAGTGTCTTACCCAAGGACACACACGCCGTGACAAGATTTGAAACAGGGATCTCTTAATCGGAGAGCCTCGCCGGGTCTTACCAATTTAGCCATGACACCGTGCCTCGCCTGTAAAGGCAAGTGAAAGATTTAAGTAACAGAGACAAGTGCACCATCTTGTTTGCTGATTACTTTGAACAATTCTTTACATGCTTTAAAAGTGTGCTCTATCTTCAAACGTGATTTCTGCATAATTTGCATCATATTACGGATTTCTTCATTTTGGATTCAATTTCATTCATAATGATACCCTGTTAATGTATTTCTACGTTATTACGATCGATTACCCACATACCTTCCGATGAAGAGGTATTTCCCGACCTTCCCTCTCCGGCGCGTCGCTTTCAGCAGATTGTGGATCGTCTTTCCCTCACAGAAGCACACGACAACATGGGCCGTCGGAGTCTGTTCGAGACCGTCAATAATCTTGTCGAACTCCGAGTCTTTGGCCGTGCTGTAGATACTGCCCGAGGATGCGATGCACACACCTGCGTCTGTGGCAAGTTTACGGAATGCGTCCATTCCACTCTCGCCATAATTTCCTAAAGGTAAAAAAGAAAGAGGGATTTGGTTTAACAGCTGTACTTTCAAAGATTATTATTTTTGATTTGTCATTGTTACTGATGACAGGGACTAGAACAGCGACTTATTCACTATTACCCGAAGGCATCCAGCCGCATGTTCTGATATGTATGTCAATATGTGACCACAACACCGGGTTTTCACCCTTCTTTTTTATGATGGGTCAGAATGGACACGTTCGATGGAGGCCCTATGTGCCACAGCGCATCTGGTTGATAGGTAAGGGGTAACTTGTCGATGAAGTGAGTGGGTTTCTTTTACGTGCTGAGGTGTTTCTGTCTCAACACGAGACCTCCAGCTTAAGGGCCTATCCGCAAGAGGGTCGGGGTAGTGGGTTTATAGTGTTTTTCCCCAAGGTCAGAACAACCATGACGTGGACTCGAACCAGTGATCTCGAAATCGGAAAGCCAAGGTCTAATCCACTGAGCCATAACTCCTTCACACCATTGCATTTGATCTACCAGGACTGAGTTATAAAATTCATCTGATGATGTAGGTTTCACTTAAGTAAAAGTACCGCACAAGGACAAAAATACCATGATATTATTGCTGAAAACCATGGTTTTACCAGTTGATGGTAATACTATAGTAAACCCATGGTAACCATGGTAATATCATGGTATTCTTTAGTATGTGGTACTTCAATGTGTAGTTTTCAGGCGTTTACTGTGTTGTTGGTATGACAAAATGCGGTGAAGTATGTGGTAACACAGTGGCGCATGAAAGATTAATCTGACCTTACAAAGCGATGTGTTTATTTTTGAAGGGTTGCGTTCTAGTACAGAATTTATTTGACCGTACTAGATGGTCATTAAACTGTCCAAAGTAAAGGGCAGTGACATGATTGGGAGAAGTAAAAAAAAAGTCTCACGAACCAAATGAGTTAAACATATAATACAAATGTATGTACTAACTAGATTGTATATTCAGGCTGGAAGGATTTGTCTTGAATTTGATCACATGAGGAGAAACAAGCATTTATTTGTGACCCGTCAGCAGGATACCCTGATAAAGTCGCACGAACCAAAGATAAAAAAAGTTTCAATATTGTAATGATATAAAGTATAAGACTGAAGTGTCCTGAAAAATCAAAAGATTTACGGTCTTCACATGTTGCAAAAGTTTGAATATTTACATTTTCGACCAAAGTACTTTTCTTTCTGTGTTTATGCATCATAAGATGTGCAACATTATCAGGGTATCGTGATGACAGGTCACATTTACCAGTAATGATGACCCTGATAGAAAATTAACCCATAGAGAGCTACTAAATCAATTTGAACATCACATTAGTTTCTCATAACAGTTGAACAACAATGGGGAAATGTTTAACAATGGGGTTTTCACAGCAGAAACCTGAAAAAAGGTATTATTATAATAACAGGGTGTCGTAAATTGAGGACTCCTCCCAATCTTTCCATAATCTTTAAAACACTTCGGCACGTCGCGTCGTGTAGATTTCGTAACATTTATGCTTTCGACTAGTCAGTAAAAACAGGTACTACCGTTTCAGTTTACTCATAATCCTGCCAAGGTAGTAGCAAATTGGGGCAACATGAATTATGATGCAAATCAGCGACATAGGTCTACTAGTGCTAAACCACTAGATGATGTTGCAGAATCTGGCAGAATCTATTCAAACCCACGGGACACATGGTGACCTCATTGAAGAGTTGCCTCTAAGTGCTGGGTTGCGATACACATCAACCTCATTCCATTGTGAACCTGAATGAAAACCTGAACCTTACATGGATGAATTGCCTGAATAAATATTCACTAGGATAATTACACCGTATTTTCCAGAGGTGACAATACCAGACACAAATGCAAACATATTCCTTGGAAGTCCCAAATGGGGAATAATGCTACAATTTCATGCAGTACTAATGTGGCAAAATCGATGAATATATGAGGCAGCCAATAGTTTCATAGTGGACATAGAGTACCGAAGTGTGATGTCACTCTGGTTCAGAAATATGTGTGGACAATGGCGGAACCAAGTGCAGCGCGTCGCAGCTGGTTGTTTCTACCAAAAGGAGAACGGTTGCATGCAGTTGCTCTGATTTATGGTTTAGCTATTGTCCTCACATACACTCGTGCTCATAATTATGGAATATTTTAGAGACATTTTACAAATTGCCATTTTTCCGTGATCGGTACATCTGGGATTAATATTTTGCTCACCCCAGGTGAAACAATTATCAATTTAAATATTTCAGAACTCCTGAGCATTTTGTAGCCTCCGACTCGACGCTAAAACCAGTGTTTAAAAATGGCGGTATTCAGAGTTGTTGTTGAGTCACGTGGTGGTTACGCGTGTTATTAGACTTGTAACAGACAATTCAATTAATTTAATGATAAGTGACATTAGATAAAAATTCATTTTTTTAATTACTTTAATTTAATATTTTTTCATGATTTTTTGTGGATTTTTTTCAAAAATAAATATATAATTGTTATTGCGCTCAAACGTATTTTAGTTTTTACTTTAGTCATCTCATGAAATCCAAAAATTGCTTCACATACTGCGTTTTTGTGAAATAAAAACTTGTCTTGAAAATTTTGGACGATACAGGAGAAAGAACTTAAGTATCAACAAAATATTCCATAATCATGAACATGAGTGTATTTACGAACCAGCTTGACGTCATCAATTTTGCATTCTATCATAATGGGTAATAAATTTCTTTCTACACTGTTGTATGAGCATCTCTGGGACTCGTAATTCGGCCGCATGTTGCCATGGTAACGTCATTTCTTGTGATATAGTATCATGTACCCGACAGTGCTTGTCAAACTGCTTTAATTGGTTTAGGGAAAACTTGAGACATTTCAATAATCGAATTAAGCACGCTGATGTTATATTCGAGTCGACGTAATGTCTGTTACAAGTTGCAAGGGGCGGCGATTCCTTTCATAACCGCGAGATGAAGTAAGAAGGGAAACGACTTAGCTTTTGTGTGTGTGGTGGGGGGGGGGTAGATGAGGGGACAATAGTTTGCGAGTGGTACTGATTTGAATTTCAAGTGCGGACTCTTGCAAATAAATTCCAAAATATTATATGTTTCCCCCTATGTAATGATAAACATACCCAAAACAATGTTTTCAAGATCATCGATGTTGAAATAAAGTATGTTTGTTAAATTCGGGGGGGGGGGGCCTCTCTCCTAAGGAGTTTTAGGGGAGCTTGTCTGCATCTTTTAATAGATTCGTCGTCTTGTGTTGGTCGGAATGCTTTAATAGGAACTTCAAACTTGGTGTAAGTGTCTTATATTGTCTCGTCTCTAGTGGAGGATGCGCGCCGAGAGCTCATCTTTGCTCTTCTCCCGCGGTCACAATTACCCAGTTAGTTTAGTCAAACAGTGCACGCACGTTATACTGTGTGTCGATCGTCCGTAATGTTATTGATTTCTTCTGTCGCAGTGGCGTAGTCGGGATTTTTGAAAAATGGGGAGGGGCAGAAATGAAATGTTTTCCCCCAAATGAAGTTTGCAGATTTTGTCAATGTGTAACGTTCAAGTCACCTGATTTCATGATTTGTAGAATAAAGAGGAAAACTGAGATATTTTCGGGGTGGGCGTTTGATCTCATATTGTGAGAAAATGTTACATTATTATCTTCAAAATGTCCAGTCAATATCATTTCATATTTGCGTGGCAATAAAATCATGTAGGTTGTACTAATAGCGGAATTGTAAAATGTCCAAGTACACACAAACAGCATGTGAAAGTGGGGGAAATTTTGAATTATCAGTTTCAAAACAAATCCTTACAGTGCAAGTTATTCTGTATTCATTGACTTTTAATTCATTAGATTGATTTGAATTACTGGATAGCTTTCTTACTTTTTATGGTTTCCGGAACATGTCACTGTAACGACGTGTTGCATTTACAATCAGTCTTAAATTAAGATATCGTAAAACATTATTTATAGATATAAAATTTTCAGTAAACGTCACGCAAATATTCGTTTTTCTAATAGATCCATCAACTGTAACAACAAATTGCCTTCTTAATCGTATGCAATCATAATGGCTTTCCTAGCAATGTTAATGTCATGTTAAAGACACTATATAACACTGTGGAAACCTCATTTCAAGAATAGTCAAACTTTGCTATCAGACATATGTGTTTGAATGGACCAATACACACCCTAGAACACAAAAGTTTAGACAGTTATGTTGCCACTCATAAAATACATACAGATTAAAATCAGCATATGAATTTTTTTTCAGCTGACGGAAATTCTGAAATTCAAAGCGGTTTATTTGGGAAAAATAGAATGGTAGCTCAATGATTTTTCCTTTTGTTGAACTGACAGCTTTTCTGGGCTTCATTTTTAGACCTTATCAGATAAACCAGTAGAATGGGGGATCTTGTAACTCAGATGTTTTAAAACTGGAAAAATTGTTATACGATGCCTTTAACAGGGGCATAACTCCATAGCCCCCTCCCCCTTTTGGTTACGCCTGTGGTTTGTCGTGATTTCGAGATCGGCTGGAGCAAAGCATTTCCTGCAGTGGCTCCAAGATGTTCTTACAAAGTTGATACAGTAATACGATACCAAACTCCTATCGATTGGCTATCGATCTGTTTCCGAGCCTTTGTTGGTCGCAAACATTATCATGTGTGTGGGTTGGTGTAGGTATATCATATAACATAATGTGATAATTTCGTTCTTTCTGAGTTGTGATACTGTAGTTGTAGACTTTGATACAATGAATAGTCATACACAGTTAACTTTTAGAGGAAAGGGCATTAAACACCATGGCACAAAATAAGCAGAATAAATAGAGTTCTTCGCCTGGTAAAACTACATTCCTTTTAGTAAAAAATAAATACCATAAAACACCAGAAGTGTTAAATTTAACACCAAATCTGGTTTCTATACTAGAAAACACCTTAGGTGCTGGACTTACACCCGAAGATCCCACTCCATCTTTTTTTGCACTGCACCTTGCACTGGCAAGGGTAATGACTGAAGGTTAAAGGCAGGGAATCTCATTTGCAGCGCTCCAGCAACACAGCACTACATCAGTCATGCCCTTAGGCTATTGATGAAGGATGTGTCTGTGGAACCTGAAGATCAGTATTTACCTAGAATTTGAAAATGCACCAAAAAGTAACCTTAGTTAGGCCACTGTAGCTCCATGGTTAGACTCCTTTGAAGGCCACTGAAGGCCACTTCAATGGTATTACCTGTGTTTCAACAGCCATGTATTGGTCTATAAATAATAATTTGCATGAGAGTGTAGCACAGAATTGGTCATGTTTATCACTGCATATGATGTACATTTCTAAATTGTGAGTAAGTTTCAAATATCATACACTCATGCTCATAATTATGGAATATTTTACAAACATTTTAGAAGTTGTCATTTTTCTGTGAACGGTACATCTGAGATTAATATTTGCTCACCCCAGGTAAGAATTTCAGGAATGCTGAGCATTTTGTAGCGTCCGACTCGACACTAAAACCTGTGTTTGTAAATGGCGGTATTGTTGTTGTTGTTAAGTCACGTGATGGTGGTTACGCGCGTTATTAGACTTATAACAGACAATTCTGATGTTAATTTAATGATAAGTGACATTGGATACATGTACAAATTTATCAGTGTTTTTTTTTAATTACTTTAATTTAATACTTTTTTCATGATTGTTGTGGATTTAAAAAAAATAAATATGTAATTGTTATTGCGCTCAAACGTATTTTAGTTTTTAATTTAGTCATCTCAGGAAATCCAAGAATTGTTTCACATACTGCGTTTTTGTGAGATAAACACTTGTCTTGAACATTTTGGACGATACAGGAGAAAGAACTTAAGAATCAACAAAATATTCCATAATTATGAGCATGAGTGTACATGACTAACACCCATGCACTGTAAGGGTCTCAACTCTCAAGACTAGCAGACTCGTAGAAATTTTGTTTCTACGCGACAATAATTGAAACTACGGTTACTATAATTCCACTTAAACTGAGTCTCTAGCTCCTATACTTTGTTTAAGGTTCTTAGATGGTATTTTCTTCTACATGTACATATACTCACTGGCGGCGGAAGGCCAAATATTTAAGGGGGACGGCGAAAGTTAAATTACAGATCCAAAGTTTAGTAGAAGTGGCGCGTTCATCTGCGTCCAAATCCTATAGGTCTATTTTTTTCCCAGTCACGCCAGCCGCCGAAAACTCGCTCAGCAGGGGGTGGGGTTGTGATGAACATTTTTTTCCTCCCTCGGTCACACCAGCCACCGAAAACTCACTCGGGGGGGGGGGCGAAATTTTTATTTCTCCAAATCCGAGGTCCAAATTTTTCGTTTTCCGGTCATTTTTCCTTTTTCTTCTTCTTTTTCTGTTCTTTTTCCCTTTTCTTTTCCTTTCTTTTTTTCTTTCTTTTCTTTCCTTTCTTTTCTTTTTTCGCCATTTTTTTTTTTTTTTTGGGGGGGGGGGTGGGACAGCCCCCACCAAAAATTAAGGGGGGACATATCCCCCGTCCCTCCCCGGCTTCCCGCCGCCTATGCATATACCAGTGTATTTACACAATGTTATTTTTTAGGCTTGCAAAAGAGACGCTCCGCCTTAAATTTCATTTCTTCGTCAGATGCAGGAATTGACCAACAGTTAAATGAGAGTCAAAATCGGAAGGACGCTTTAGAAAATGCACTGCCAAAAGATTTGGTGAAAATTTGAACATCCATGCTTTGTTAACGATAGATGCAGGGGGTGTTTCATAAAGCTGTTCGTAAGTTACGACACAACTCTTGACGAACGGACTGTGATACTTCTTGGTGGCTAATCAGTTTCTCATGCATTTACAGTGTGCTTAATTTCAAAACTATGAGTGTTATTTAAACACCAACGACTATATTCAAGCACGTATTTAACACCAAGTATTTTGAAAATAACACCATTTTTTTATAACGGGCAACACCTGGGTGTCACACTTAACGCCACATTTTCTGCAGTGTGTGTTTGATCTGTTGAAATAGTACCTGCAACTTAATTTGATAGTCAGTTTATTTATCATTAAATGATGTATTGTGCTTTATACTGGTTGATTAAAACACTTTAAAAACCTAATAGAGGAGTTTCGATGTGGGATGTATGCCTACAATAGCCACTAGGATTTCTCTGCGTTCTATATGTCACCACAGTGTAACACGAGTTACACGACTGTCCTAATTCTCAAGCTCGACTTGCCAAATGTCAATTGAAACCCTTTCAAACAATTTATAGTAGATTTCAACGTCACCGTCTTGCTTCAAAAGTGTTGTCTTCACTTGATATGTAATGCCCATTAAGCCAACCTATATCTACGATTAATGATACAGCGTACTGCTCAGTTAGCGTGTCATGATGATCCATGTAGGAGTTCTGTTTTATTGACTATATAGCATGTCCCCCTCTTTTTGGCACTTGGAAAATACTGTTGTGCGGGCACAGTCGTAGCTTTCAAATGCCATTTGATTTGCTCAATTTGCTTGTTTTTATCTCGGAATATATTTAGTGAACAACCAAAGAGTAAAATTACAATTGTGCCACTTTGTTTTATTAGGGAAGAGGATAGTGATGTTATCTTTGACTGTTGTAAAGTAAGCATTCTTGTAAATAATCACATTACAAGATTTAATTCATTGGGAGTTAAGTAAATTTAATAATTGCGGTTGTTCTGAATTTCATGGAGTCTGAAAAAGGGTTCGTCTTTCAAAACAGCAACTAAATGCATGACTGTTAATTCTTTTTTGGATACCTCATTATTCTGGGCAAGCTTTGCAGCTCTGACCAGTGGGGTTAAACCATGGCGGTTGTCAAT
>JZLH01S0634523.1:5477-23068 GCA_001188425.1 Eucidaris tribuloides | reverse complement strand
TACTGTAGACCAGAAATAGCCCGGTATTTTAGGGTTAAACCCATCTGTTTATTGCTTCTCCCACTTGTTCTGCACCAAAATCATGAACAGAAGGCTGATTATTTTTCATTTATATACTCATCCAAAGTAATAAAGAAAACTAGATCTCGAAATAAAGCAGCAAACTCCACTCTGCTCGTAACTTGTGAGTACTCCAGCTCGAAGAATTTGTCGCTAATTTGTTTACTTAAGGAGAATCAAGCATGAACATTAATTCTATCAGGGCACGATAAAAATAGGACCCATAGAGAGCCACACGGCAGGTTTGCCTGCCACGAGGGGTATTGACATTAGTTATTTTAGAATGAGTCAACATTTGACTACAAGATTTTCGCAGGAGAATACTTGCATAGTTTACTTGATTCTAGAGTAGTTTCAGCCCAAGTTGAGGACTACCCCCAATCATGTCACTTACCTTAAACACTACTTTCCCCCCGTCTTTTGACAGCAAAATCGCTACAAATAAAGGAGTCTTTTTCAGCACTATAAAACCTGAATTCATATCGGGGCAACAGTGTGATCAGGTTCACTTTCATGAGGAATTCACGAATTGAGAACAATCCGAAATAACTCAAACTCACCTTTAACCCTAACTGTTCTGAGATATTTGTTACTGTGGCAGCTGTTGCGTGAGCAAATGTTGGGTTCCCAGATTTAGATATTGTCACCTGGCTAGTAAGAGGGCGCTCGCATGATATGCTCTAGGCAGAAGGGCATTAAGAGTAAATTACCTCTAACTTGACTCAAAATCATTGACTTACCGGTACTTGATTAAAACATGGACAAAATGACCTGGAAAAAAAAGATCACAATACTGTGATTTTATTTGAAATAAACCAATGGTTTCCAAGTTAGAGTCAATTAATTGTTAACACCCTTCTACGTACATGCTAACAATATTTTACCAGGTGAGAGAGGATATTTCCTGCAAAAGCCTGAATTAAGGTCCTACCCTGACAGCCCTGGTCATTTCTGTTGATGCCAAAAGTTGTGTGTATTTGTACAGAGTAGCTCATTGAAGCTGATTTTCAGGTCCTCCCTTGAATTCTATTCCTGTCATATACTATATGACCAATATGAAATCCAACAGTATATTTCCCATGTCATGGAATCACTATCACTGATACAATAACATGGAGAATCTTTTCAACCTATTGAGGACCTGTGTAGTTATCCAAGAAGAAGAAGAACTAAGAGATGAAAAGTTTCAGAGGTGTCAAATGTTAAAGACACAGGCTAACATTGTGGAGCTTCAAATTAAAAACTCGTCAAACTTTGCTATCTGAGCCATATAGTAGTGTTTGAATGGACAAATTAACACCCTAGAATACAAAAGTTTGGAAATTTATGCTGCCACTGGCAAGATATGAATGAATGAACAATTAGTACTCGGGGCGAGTACAAAGTAGCCTAGATGTACACACAGTAAGTCTATGGGAGGAACTGGGTAGGTGAATCTGGTCAACTTACAATTTTCACCTTTTTAAAGCATTAAAAATCATTTTGAAATACAATTTTTTTCAGGGCTTCATTTTTAGACCTTATCAAAGACACTGGTAGCATGGGGAATCATGTAACTCAGATTTTTTTTTACTGGAAACAATGTTATACAATGCCTTTATGTTGTAAAGTCACTTTTTGGACAAATATCTTGTTGTAATGAGTATAAATTATGCCAACTTTATGCTAAAATTAATATTTTTTGTGACACGTTTAGGAGTTCAAGGAAGGCCGGAAAGCCAGTCACACTGCTCCACAAGTCCTCTTCAGTCACAAGGAGCCACCCCGAGAACTAGAAGGCACAGATGCTACGACAGGAGACAACATTGGATACATTACCTTCGGTTAGTAGTAGAAGTAGTAGTGTAGTAGAAGTAGTAGTAATAATAGAAGTAGTAGTAGAAGGAGTAGTAGTAGTTGTAGTGATTAGTAGTTATAGTAGTAGTAGCTGTAGTAGAAATAGCAGTATAGAAGTAGTAGTAGTAGTAGTAGTAGTAGTAGTAGTAGTAATAGTAGTAGTAGTAGTAGTAGTAGTAGTAGTAGTAGTAGTAGTAGTACTAGTAGTAGTAGTAATAGCAGTAGTAGAAGTAGTAGTAGTAGTACTAGTAGTAGTAGTAATAGCAGTAGTAGAAGTAGTAGTAGTAGTAGTAATAGTAGTAGTAGTAGTAGTAGTAGTACTAGTAGTAGTAGTAATAGCAGTAGTAGAAGTAGTAGTAGTAGTAGTAGTACTAGTAGTAGAAGTAATAGCAGTAGTAGAAGTAGTAGTAGTAGTAGTAGTGGTAGTGGTAGTAGTAGTAGAGGTAGTAGTAGTAGTAGTAGTAGTAGTAGTAGTGGTAGTAGTAGTGGTGGTAGTAGCTCTAGTAGTAGTGGTAGTGGTAGTGGTGGTAGTAGCTCTAGTAGTAGTAGTAGTAGTAGTAGTAGTAGTAGTAGTAGTAGTAGTAGTAGTTGTAGTTGTAGTTGTTGTTGTTGTTGTTGTTGTTGTTGTTGTTGTTGTTGTTGTTGTTGTTGTTGTTGTTGTTGTTGTTGTTGTTGTTTCCAGGTTCCAGGTTCCAGTAGCAATATTGTGTTGTTTGCACCTGCCTCTCATTTGATTCTCTTTTGTCTCCTCCTTCCAAACAGTCTTGGAGCCGCGTCATACCAATCAAAAAGCCAGAGATAACACCATCAATCTTATCCACACTTTCCGGGACTACCTTCATTACCACATCAAATGTTCAAAGGTGAGATAATAATATACAGCTTTTATACAGTGTGTCCTAGAAGAAAGGAAATCAGACTTCATGGCAACATTTCTGTGATATTGAATTATTTCTTTCATGAGTTGTACATGTATGTCAATCTCTGCTTCTCTTCTTTCATGTGCTGTACAACTTATTATTCATCATTTACGCATGATTAAATATAAACGATGTAGAGTGGTGTTCAATCTGTGAGTGCCTTTCCAGGGTTGTAAATGCAATCAGTTTTAAAAAAAGATTAAAGCATCTCATAAAAATTCATAGTTTTTTTTTTATTTGGCACCTCACATGTAAAGAAATAATTGATGTGTGCCAGAGAACAAATAAAATGAAAACATGTTTGCTTTAGCAGGCTTTTAAAAATAAATGCATTTGCAGCAACTAGAAGCGAACTGAACATAAGGTTCACACACCGCTGACTTCATGCGAGAGCTTGCTTGGGGCTCAACAATAGGCTTCTTTCCTGTTGGCAAGGTAATCTCTTGGTTGTTTACTGCTTGTTGCAGACCACACCATTAATGAATGGATTTTGAAACATTTCTTTCACAATACTACCAAAATTTAGTATACAGTATAGTTTTTGCTGTGAAAATTTCATGATCAAACATTTTTTTTCTTTTCAGTTCAGGTTTTATTTCTTAATCAAATATATAAGAAAAAACAGTTTGCAAATACATGTATGAAATTACAATTTGGATATTGTTAATAACTGAGAAAGAAAAAGGAGACACAAGAAAGTAAAAAAAAAAAAATTGATTTGCAGGGTCCCAAATACTTAGAAATTAATTAGTGAATACATAATTCATAATTTGCGACCCGTCACCACGATACCCTGACAAAGTCGCAAACCTTTTAAAAACATAAAAATAGAAAGAAAATTACCCTGTATGAAAAATATGAATATTAAACTTTTGCAAAATGTGAATATGATAAATGTTTAACTTTTGAAGACATTTCCCTTCCATATCTTACATCCCAATTACAATATTATGCACTTTCCTGAAGTTAGGGGTGTGCAACTTTATCAGGGATTCATGGAGACGGATCACATTTTAGAGCTACGCACGTTGTAACAATCAAGGCAACATTTTACACACACAACACACATGCAGCACGCACCACACATTACACTCACAAAGCAAATACATTATATTGTTAAATGAACAACAGTGGTACAATTATCATCTGATGCCCCTGTGACGTTCAAATTTCTTGTGCGGCTTTCTATGAATTGCATTTCTATTCGGGTCATATTTTAATTCAATTCGGATAAATGGATGCTTGTTTCTTCACGAGAAAGCAAATTGAAGACAAACATTGCCAGCCTCGATAGTACAACTAGTGTGTAATTGATACCTGTTTCAACTCACTTGGTTGGACAAGCATTTGACTTCTCCCAATCGTGCCGCTGCCCTCAAATAGTAAATCTATAATTAATTTTATTTATTTATTTATCTGTTTATTTATTTATTTATTTATATATTTATTTATTTATTGATGTATTGATTTATTGATTGATTTATTTATTTATTCAGCATATCACATAATCAACACAATAATATTTTAAGATACAATATGGTAAATAACACATATAATTTATCTCCTTGAGACAATACCAGACTGCCTGGATGCTCAGAAGGCAAACTTGTCACCGAAACCAAGGGTCCTGACACCCAATCCAATGAGAGAAATAACACAGTGTGTACAACAGTATATGGTTGAAACTTTAATAAAATTAATATTAGGCAAAATACATCAAGGATATAAGTAAAATATTAGGCAAAATACATCAAGGATATAAGTAAAATATTAGGCAAAATACATCAAGGATATAAGTAAAATATTAGGCAAAATACATCAAGGATATAAGTAAAATATCAATATCAGAACATGTACACAGACACACACACACACACACAGACACATATCAAACACACAGACACACGTACACATATACACACACAAACACACACATACACACACACACACACACACACACGTACACAAACACAGATAAACGCACATGCACCTGTGCAGACAGCATTAACAGCTTGAAATAAGTCACCCCCATTCTATTCCTACAGTGCCATTTTATTTCTTGATATGCCTCGGTCTTGCTTGCTTTCATCGTGAAATTTTCCTCTTTCCCCAGGCTTATATCCATTCCAGAATGAGGGCTCGCACATCAGAATTCATTAAGGTCTTGAACCGAGCCAGACCAAGTGAACAGGACCAACAAAAGGAGAAGAAGACCATGGGGTAAGTAGAGGGGGGGGGTCAGATGGGTGGGGAGGGGGGTCATTTACTCTTCACCCGTCCACATGTGACTTGTAGGCCTACTGTAATAAAAGGTAGACATTTACAAACTATGAACTTTGTGCATTTAGCCCCAAAAGATTAATTTAACATATTTGGTAAATTTGCAGACTGTTTCGACCATGAAAGGCATAATTTTAAATGTTTGAAGTTGAAAAAATTTTGAGCTACATAATTCTGTATGCTATTTGTGTTTCTGATAATGTCCAAAAATCAAGCTCTAAATTTTGTTTTACTTTAAAACAATCACTATGTGCATACAAAAAGTGAAATTCAAAGAGCGACCAGTCCAGTTTTCCCCGTAAATTGCTGTGTCATAGACCTTTTCCCCACGGATTAAATAACAGATTGAAAGGTATCGTGAGAACGCCCAAAATTACTAAAAATGGAATTACTCAAAATTACTCAAATTACTTAAAGTGGAATCGCCCAGTAGTATTGACAAAGACTTATTAATTATTGTTGTATCGTTAAGGTCATTTTGCTGTCCGGAAATCGGACTTCAATATCTGAATGGTTTCGAATAACCTAAACAAACAGATTGCCTGTCATAATATTTGTATTTGCTGTTGATGTTCAAGTAATCCAATAATCCATCCTGACAAATGAAGATTTACAATTCTGTGAGCATGAACATGTACTTGCCATACTACCTTATGTGCTAGAGTTCTCATGGAGGGAAAAAAAACCTACGGTACTTAGAAAGATGTATGTTCCATGACTCACCATTAAACCTTGCCTCCAAACTGACCTATTGCTTACTTTGTATTCCAGATACTTTCTGTCTCCCCAAGTAAGTCCTAATGACCTTTCATTTGCAGTAGAGAGCTGAGTGAGATGAACTTATGAACTTTGTAGACACACTTTGTAATAACCGCAGTGACAGATTCATAACAGGGTTTACTTTTCAAGGTCCGTGCCCGGTCGGATAACTGTACCGATACACAGTTACTTATTATTTCACAAAAGGTTGATTTTTACCTGAGAACAGGTACACTATAAGAAGATAACCTATGCATATTTTGTAAATTAGTTTATTTGTTCATTCTCTCTACAGGGGAAGATCTTTTGTCCAACATTAAAGAAGACTGAAGCTGGAAGGAGAAGAAGTATCGCATCATAGAAGAATCACTTATCATAAATTTACTGTAGACACCAAAAATTTGGCATTCTGGTGGAATATTAGGACATCAGCTTTCAATATTTCCTTGTTCTGAAGATGGTTATTGCCTGCTGTTGCACATAAATTTGCATAAATTTTACACTGTCACCCATATTACAACCACATGATAGTGCCTGGTACATAATGATGTGCTGGGTGTAAATTGATGTTCTTGCTCATGTTTGAGACCTAAATTTGCAAACTTGGCCCTGTTCTTGGTCTTGGTCTTGGGTATTTGGTAAAGATTCTAGCCTAACTACATTTGATATGATAATGAACTGTGTTCTAAATGTTTAAGGCCTTGATAGGAGACCAGAATTTGGGGTTATTTATCGTCATGAACACGACATCCCAATCACAGCTCTAACTTATGCTGCACTTCTAACTCCATCATCGGAGAAATGAAAGTGTTTACTTTCAGAAAGTTTTATTTCACTGTTTTGAGCTGTTTTGAAGGATCAAACTATAATTACCTTGTGCATCACAACATATTGCCTGAAGAGGGAGGAGCATCACCAAATTAATGACAGCAACTTAAATGAAGTACATCTTAAAACAAACTTGCACTTATCTGTGATCACTATTAAGAAACAGCTTAGTAAAATGAGTAAGAATCGTTCGATTTCTATGACAGTGCTGATGAAACTTAACCGAGTACAATAATCACCACAGTTTCTATGATGTATACAAATCATCACCTCGTTGGTAAAAGGGTATTAGCATTTGCTGTAATCAGAAAGGTGTTATTAAGAAATTGCCTCAACCTTGAAAACTGTTGGATTATTTTGTATGAAATCAATATGTTGTGATCTTTTTGATCTTTCTGTCTGTCTGTAAAGTGCAAGTGTCCGATATAGTCAATGCGTCCCAATTTTGAGGCAGTTAATGATAATGCACTTCTTCACCGAGCCAATTCTAATGTCCTTTTGCCACTTGTGTGACAAGATATTTCAGTCTAATTTCATGATGTGAACAGGGATAATATTGAAACATAGTGTCTTAATCTCACTTAGATATAAATCATTGTATAACCATGCAACAGCACTCTCACACATCAATCAGATTTTGAATAGGAAATTGTATAGTTTGCTAACAGAGAATGTATAAATGCGTATGTAATGGCAAGAAAATATTTAACTAATGATGAAATTTATCACCAGAGAACTGATCTTCCTATTATTTTCAACAATATCAGCAGCTAGACGTATAATATCTTACTGTTGAGGCACGGTTTTTGTATTGATGATTTATTTTGTAAACACCAAATTGAACGTGGAATTGTTACTTTTGTATAATTCCACCACATAAGACCTCGTTTATATTTCAGGTAAATTTTGTCAATAATAGTGAAAGGATTATTAAACAAAATGGAAATATGTGTAGGTAACAAAGAATAGAGTATTAATTTTGTACAGTGTAAATTTTTCTTCTTTTTTTTCTTTTCTTTTGTTGTTTACAACATATATGTTTTTTTGCTTTTTTGGGGGGGGGGGATGGGGTGAGGTCAAGTGATGAAATAAACCTTTGGGTGCTGGGGGTATTGTGTGATTACATTTCAACGTTTTTTGAATAAACAAGGAAAACAGAATTATTTCATGACATGCAAAACATTTATGAGTAACAATATGATTATATTGTGTAAGCAATACCAGTAATGATTAAAAAAAAGCAGGTTTAATTTACACATACATGTATTTAGAAATGAGAATCTACAAAGTTAAGAATGCTTGGTTATATATTGTTTCTATTTATTGCAGGTGGCTTTTGTACCTGAAATATGTTGGACAATAATTTGTGTATAAAAACCAATTCTTACCTTTTATCCTTTCTACTATGTTTTAGTAGTAAAAGTAAGGTAGCACAAGCGCTGTCAATATACAGTCTAAACTGTCTTAGTGGCCACCTCTCTGTAGCAACCAGCCTATTTATAGTGGCCACTGAAATGATTCCCCTGGAGATAAATTATGTGTTTAAAAACCTGTATTTATAGCATATGATAGCTATAAAAGCAGCCTACTGTCTACATAGGTCACATTTTCTGTTTCCCTTGGGTGGGCACTACAGACAGGTTTCACTGCATATTTGCAGATAACTTTTAAAGAACATACATTTATTTTAAAAAATGACTTTTACTTAGCGGCTTGAAAAGCAATATAAAGTCTTAAATCAGGTATTGTCAAGTTTTCATTTACATGTACCAATTATATGTGTGTCTCGTCGTTGGAGCTTGAAGTGCTTTTTTTCATTTTCCAAGAAATTTTTCAGAACTTTTAACAAAAGGAGCGTTCTCATTTTCAAGATATATATCACCAGCCACCCAAAGGATCACTTTTATAGCTTTTCTTTTCCCAGAAATTTTCATTTGTTTTTCCATTTCTTCTGTAGTCTTTATTATATTATGCCTGTGAAACATAGTATGGTTTTGTATTATTGTTGATGATATATTACTTGTCAAGGGAAAATGATAGAAACATATGGAAGAAATTATTGATGGTAATATGCTAATTTAGAAAAAAAACTACGACATCAGTTCTTGATATAATTTTAGTATATCGCCTGACTGGCTTTTCAAATTTGAAATGTTTTATGTAGCTGGACTAATGCTGCTCTTTATTAGCCAAGATCATTCTGTGGTTTTTTCCTCTGTCTTTTTCTTTTTACAACTTATATAATCATTGTCATTACAATGGTTGTAGATAGAATTTGGCCGCTGATATTATGGAGCCTTACAGGAAGTGTTTTTATCTAAAAATAAAATAATGATAGCAACACTTTATTGAGTCATATACATATTGGTAACGCGGAGCTTTCTTATAATGACATACAGATTTGTTGTGACATGTACATGCCAATTTTATAGTTAAATAGTTTGAATAGAGCAAGCGGTTAGGCGTTAAGATTTCAGTCACATGACTGCACATTTTTTGATAATCGCTCTTTACAATTATATTCTAGAATTTGCAAAACAATTAATTTTCATATGTATGAAGTGAATTTCACTTTTAGACTTGCAAGAGTAAGTATTTAAGGCTCTATGCATATTCTTTCATTTAGATTCTGTAATTAGAAGCTTTGAAACAGCATCTTTATCGTTATCAGATAGCCTTTATGTTGACTATTTCCCTATTTTTAATCATTAGCAGTGTTGTATTTGAGACCACAGGTTCTGAGACTGACGGCCGCTCAAACACAACCTTTCCTAGGGTTTGTACAGCGTGACTTGGACGAGACCGGAGGCTGCGACACAGGTTCCAAGCGAGGCACCTTAAACACAACTTATCACTTAGGGTTAATACAGGTTGACTTAGGACTGAGACGAGGCCCGAGGCCACCCAAACCCAACCTTTCATTGTGGTTTGTACAGGTGACTTGGTCGATGGCCTTGAGACGAAGACCACAGGTTCGAAGACTGAGGCCACCCAAACACAAGATTTTTCATAGGACTTTGTACAGGTGACTCGGTCCGAGACGCAGACGAGGACCACCAGAATTGGTTTGAGGCCCGGCTCAGATATATATGACATGATCATGAGATGTGGGGACTACACAATATAAGTCCGGCAGCGAATTGCTGTAATAGATAATGTCTTGGAAAAGAACATGATGTGCCAATAAAGGTTTTTTTATGATCAGCTCAGGTACAAAACATTGAGTCAGAAAGCGGGTCCGAACCAGATCCCGACCCCACCACACACCTAAAGATCCTAATGTGTGTGGCACATCGTGATTTTCTTTTCTTTTTTTTTCTTCGTTTCTTTTTCGCTGCTAACTACCGCGTGGGTGTGATCCGCCCGATATTCACATCTAACATAACCAGCAAACCCCCCATCTCATTGTTCTTTTTTATTTCTCTCTTCTTTTTTTTTCGTCTGATAAAAGTGCATGGAGAGCAGAAGTTGATGCTTGTTTACTGGTCCGAATATTTGGGGCATAGTTATACCATAAACTGGCGTGCAACTGCGCTCTCTATTGGTAGACACAAACAGCGGACGATGCACTGCAGGGCTGGGTTCTATATATTGTCCACACATATTTCAGAAAACAGAGTGATGTTCACACTTCCAACTCTGAATTTTGCCTGCTGGAATTATTCTTTAGGTTTTGAAGTCATGGCAACAGCGTTTTCCTGGTCAGCTACATATAGGTGTTTTGTCTTGTACATCTGTAAAATTTATAACATGTTATTATGTTTATTTATGTTCCTGCAAAATGAGTTAAAACAATAGTTAAACACTTGGAATTAACATGTATGAATGTAAAAATGTCAGTGTTTGATATACATCTATTGAATTATTTATGAAAATTAACACTATGTTCTGAAACTAACACATTAGTTAAACACTTGGAAAGGGAAATTAACATGTATGACATGTAACATGTCACGTGTTTAGTATAATCTGTTGAATTTCATTTATGAAAATTAACACATGTTTCTGAACTAAACACATTAGTTAACACTTTGGAAATTACATATTATGAATTTAAACACTGTTCTAAAAACTAAACACAGAAATGACGAATAACGTGTCCGCAGTGTTTTTAATCTGTCACAGCGAATAACGTGTCTCAGTGTTTACAATTAAACGCTGTGTCGTGTTTACTTTTTGTTCAGTCGTTTAGATCTTAACATAGTGGGTGTTTATGTGATTGAGGTGCTTTAGTGATTTAAACAATGTGTGTGATTACGGAGTAAATTTGGTTGTTTAGTCTATACCAGTATTAGATGTTCTATTTTTTACATTACAAACTATTTAAAAACTAATACATGTTTTTTTTATTAACACATTGGGCGTGATGAAATAAAACTGCTGTGTTTAGGCTCTTAAACGCGTCAATATATACAACGCGTACGGCAGTGTTTTAATCTGTCACAGCAAAAGTGTTAGTTAGTGTTTAGAACTAACAATTTTTTTACGTGTTAGGCGTTTATTTTGGTCAAATGCCTACAGTCCAGGTTATTGTGTGCATTGGCATTAATGAACCTTTGCGATTGTCACATATTTTATCAGGTCAATTGCCGAATACTTGAAATAGATATAAACTAAATTTCTGCTATGGATAAACAAGTTCCAATGTCATACGAAGGGGAATATTCAAAAACTCTTTTTAGTTCAGAATCCTCGTATCCTGTTCAACTGCAGTCAGACTGAACCTGTGAGTTATAGATCGATTTGTTGCTCAGTTTTGGTGAGTCTGGCGCTTCATTCTGAGAGGAGAGGTCTGACAAGTCCATCGGTCTGACTTCCAAGGGTTACGTTTAGGGGCAATTAAACTGTAGTGCTAGTTAAACCAACCTTTCTCGATACAACTGCATCATTTCTTTCAGATTCTTTTCGTGTTGTCTGTTAGAATATGATTTCACATGGAACCGGAAGGTTTCTGAAATGGTAATTTGGTGCGTTTTAGATTTTTGACTGGCAGTCAGCTTGCCTTTTCAGACAGGGGGGTCATCGTTGTGGATGTTTTTCCATGGCTTTTCTGTGTTTCTGTCAGTCCCTCTTGCCCAATTTTAGCAATAACTTAAGCCGTCTTGAAGAACTAGACACGAGATTATCGCGTCAAAAGAGTCGTGTGGGAAATGCGTGTTAAAGCAAACTTCAAACCTGTCTATAAACAGGTTAATGAAGTTGCATTATCACTGTGTGAAAACCACATCTGCGGTGATCTTTCCACATTTTAATGCCCTCAAAACTGTGTCCATCTGGAAAGGCCTGCGCAAAAATACGCTTGTTTAGATCCTCAACTGCCAATGCTAAATCATGCTAACAGAAAAACAAAAAGAGATTTATCTGACAAAAATGTACGTTAGTATCAGAAAGATTGAAATTTAATGTAAGTAGTTTTCATAACTATATACTTTGTCAGGTCTATGAACAACACTCTCGTTACCTCTTTTCTCTCGCTTGATGCTTCCTCGCGTTGTATTTTATGTTCTGTATATGGTTTTTAGAGTTACTAAATAGTTAATTATTTTTTTTTTATTTGCATTTCGGATTGACGATGTCGGAAATCATTATGTAGTGTTGCGTTAAATCATGATTGAACTGTTAAATGTAAAGGTAACGCATAGTGTATTTGAATGTCGACATGAACTTTGCTCTTGCAAGCTAAAGGTTTGGTGTGGGGTAAAAAAATCTCATTGACGGCTTACTTTTTATTTTTGCTTTCTATTTATATTTCCCGATATTTCTCATTTTTTCTACTTGAAATGTTTTGTTTTGTTTTTAAATTTCTATGATTTTAATGTGCCTATATGATTAATCAGGTATATTAATATTATACTCAAATTTATGTATTTGAATGCTTTAGAATTTTTAGCATTCTTACTTCTTAATTGTCGGCTAACTTGTTATTAGCATTTACCCCATTCGAAACGTTTCCCCTTCATATTTTGTCTGGTCCAATTTTGTTTGAGCTTTACTGTAAAGCCGTAATTTTTTGTTTTTTGTGTTTGTTTCGTTTTGTTTGTTTGTTTGTTTGATTTGTGTGTTGTTGTGTTTTTTTTTTTTTTGCTGTCCAGTTCATTTCATGTAATATCGCATGCCTTAATATGCTAACAGTGATCTGCACCTCACCAAATCACTAATTTTTCGGGTGAAATATGCATATTTTTTAAAAACATTTTCCAACTTTTCTGCAAAATACTAAGCCCCACCTTAGAAAAAAAAATCTACTGGATCATTTCTTTACTTTATATTCGAGCTGTGGATCATCATTCTGTTAGCACTTGAGCTAAACAGAGATGTTACCGTGCTTCAATTACTTTGCTATTACAATGTATACCTGCCTAAAATTGCGCATCACATTTTCCACACAATACTCCCTCTAACAGGCCTTTAAATCTAATAGTCATTGCTATGTCAGAAAAAATGCATAAAACATTGATGATGTTTCGTTTGTGTAAGAAGGAGAGTAGTTATAACTGGTTTCTTCAAAACGTTTTTGGGGGGGGATTTGAATGATTTTATGGGTTTTTTCTTTTTTCATTTTAGAGATTTTGTGCTACAAGATTGATAGACACTTGGTGTGCGTAGTACTCTGGCGATCGTTACTGCTTCTGGCATTGCAGCAATAAACGTGAGAATTTGGTTAGTAGTCGAAATAACAGAATAGGATTGCTTGTTTTTTATATATGTTTCTATTAGAGCAGGCAGCCTGAATGATTAATTTTGACGTATCACTTGATTTCACTGTTATTTACTATTTATTTACTCACGTATCTTTTACGTGCAAAAGGACTAGGAAGAGCTTTAGAAGGTTGGGGGGGGGAATTCCTCACCAGATCTTTGCCGTCGATTGTTGATTTATTCAGTTGCAGCCAAAATTCTTCATACATGACATTATGATGTAGTCTGCAAGAATTTATAGTAAAAATTTTTGATATTTTTTGTGTTTTCACAACAGTTGCTCATAACGTTTTGAGGTGTTTCTTAAAGACAAGTTTAGTTTTTGGCGGATTTTTCCATTTTATTTGAAGCTTTATTGCCAAAAGTCTGATCCAGCAATAACAGATCTAGAAGTGTCTTTAGTTTTTTGTAATTAATTAATAAAATTCTCGGTGGGGGGAACCCCTGAGTTTTCGATTATATTTTACATTATAGCATCAACGGGTTAATAGGTGTTAAGGTTATATGAGTTATACTCTCTCAAAAGGCAGATTGTCTTGGTATATTCATATACTTAAACCTTATTAACGTTTGTGTGCTATAATGTAAAATATAGTTCGAAATCTCGGTGTCCCCCACCCCCCTCCCCCGAATTTTTCATTAATATTTTAATAAAGCTAAAGACGATTCAGAATCTGTTATTGGTAGTGATATGACTTTGGGCATAAAGCTTTCAATATAAAAGAAAAAAATCCAAACTTACTTGGGCTTTAAGTCCTGGAAATGAAGTGTATTTCTTGTACAGATAATATAGACTTAAGCAGATTTCACTATGCAGATTAAACACTTAAGAGGCACTATTGAAATGTGAAATTTACACCGCATTATTTGTCTTGCTGAGTATTCGTGGCGTACTTATTCAACGAAGTTATTTGTTGGTCAGAGTTTCGTTTTGTCTGTTATTTTGTGAGTTTCTATCGAATGCGATACAGATGGCTAAATCCATCATTTCACTCTTCTCTTAAAGATCATAGCTTTTCGTTAATCTCGATGCGATCAACCGAGCTTATGGTAAGTATTTTGTTAGCAAAACAAATTTATGTAGAGTTTTAATAAATGATTATCTTCCTAAAAATCGCTATTTTCCTTGCCTTCATAATAAAGTGGAATTTTCATTCGTTAAAGCCGTAAGAAAAAATGGCTTAGGACGTATGGTAAATTTGCTGGCGGGGGGCGACTTGATGGCTAATTGACTTTAATTTTTTATTTTTATATTAGTCTCTCTTAAAAAGCGGGTGGCTTTGCAAGACCATCCTATCTATACACAACTCCATTACCCCACCCCAGCCACCCCACAGGTCGCTAGGCAAAAACGTGGTTGCAGTTTACTGACCGGGCTTGCATAGCCTGTCAGTAAAAGTACAATAGATTTTGCATATTTATATAAAAAATTTTAATCAATTCAATAAGTGCAATTGATATTCTCTGTTCGTGGGGTATGTATTCTTCGGATACACGAATTAATTTTTTTGTGTCATTTTTGTTTCGGTTGTGAGCAATAAAACAATCTGAACTTGCCTCTTGATGGCCAGATCAGAGTCAGCCAATACGTTTTGATACAGATACCATATACGCAATCCTGTTTTCATGTCCATTTCAATGATTTGTTCTGCAGTTTTGAGGCTTAAAGTTGTCCTTCAGTTCACATGCCAGCTACAATTTTCTTCTCTTATCTCGATATGATCTTATTTATTTTTTGTTTCCATTTTGCGTTCGTTATGTTTTTGGTTATTTTAGAGGAGGATTGCCTGCCTATGAAAGATGCTGGGGTTCGCCTAGTGGAAAAGACTGCTATCGGAAAAGAAGCCGAGCAATTGAGTTACCAGTGAGTATGTCAAATGTAGCGTGTAAAAAGAGTAAGAAGAATACATTATCATTCGCCAAATTATTATATCCAAGACATCTTAGGCAGCTATCAGTTATAACTTATGTTAAGCGACTCCGTAAAAGCGAAAAAAATGAACATTTCATAATAGGTAATAATAATAATAATAATAATAATAATAATAATAATTATAATAATATAATAATAATAATATAATAATAATAGTACTAGTATTAATAATATACTACTATCTCTTACTATAATAATATATATAATAATAATAATATATAATATTAATAACAATATAATAATAATTAATAATATATAATTATAATAATAATAATAATGATAAATATATATATATATATAATAAGCAATTTTTCACTGTAAAGGGCGCTACGGGGAACTGCTGTGGCAGTGGGAACCTTTTGAATTTGAGTGTGATGTGTGTTGTTGTTGTTGTTGTGTTTGTGTTGTTTATTGGTTTAACTGTTTTTCCTCTCTTCATTCTCTTTTTCATATATTTCAGAGGAAATTGTAACCACAAGGAAAGTGATTTCACGAGATGACGTTATCGAAGTTTCTATGTTTTTCTTTGATGTCACTTTTTTATTCCATTATTCCTTCGTCTTATTCTATTTCTTTAAAATAAAACCAACTGAAGTCATGATCAAGTTCTTTGATAAGCAAAAGCAATAAGCTTCCTTTTGCAGTGAGCTCTGGATAATCTGAGTGTAATCAATGGTTTTCAAACTGATGAAAAATGAGAAATATGTTACAGTGAACGTTAAGATACTTTTATTGAATAATGAAAATATTTACGGTATGTTGATTTCACGCAGTCATAATTTGAACCAATATCTTATCCATTAACGTCTGAATAATGAACAGAATAAATAAGAAAAAATACTATATATAAGTGTTTCTTTTTTTTTCACTTAAAGCACATATGTTTAGCAATTGAATATGTTAAGGGATACGGAAAGATTGAAAAATCTGGCTAAATTTTCTAATTTTTTCCTTGGGTATGGTGGATTGCTCCCGTTTCCCATTATTAAATTGACATTTATTTAATTCTAACTGAATACCTCACAAGAAACAATGGTCCGAATGATCGTTCAAACTATTCACTACAGTTGGACAAACTTGAAAGAGCAGATGAGGATAATAAAATCCAGTCACGATTCCAATCACTTGATCTTGATGTACGTATGTTTTTTCTCTTCCTTACATAAATATTGTAGTTTTCTCTGCAATTTACAATTACCATCATGTGTGTTGTTTCTGGTTGCTTTTAACTTTTATTGGATGTTGAGTAGGTGTGCTCGTGTGTGGGTGTGTGTGATGTGCTGATGTGATAGTGTGATGTGTGTTGTGTGACTGTGTGTGTGTGTAGTGATGTGTGTGTGTGTGTGATGTGCTGTGTGTTGTTGTGATGTGTGTCGTGTGAGTGTGTGTGTGTGTGTTGTATGTCTGTGGTTTGTGTGTGTGTGTTTGATATAGTCTGTGTATTGTGAATGTTGTCGCGTGTGTGTGTATATTGTTTCAAAAACATTATCATCTTTAGATAAACAACCAACGGAAAATTTACGGAGATACAGCGGCAGCTTAACTTCCTCAAGCTGCGGGATCCATTTTAGATGGAGTTTTGTTTCTGTCAGCCTTGCAGAAGCGTAGAATAAAATACATGGCACAGAAGGTACCCCACAGTTTTTAGGGGCGGCGCCAGGATAAAATCTTAGGAAGGAGTAAATTGCGTCGGGCAATTTACAAGCCAAATTTCAACAAAGCATCTGGGGGGGGGGGGGGGGCAACGACCGACAACAATATTTTTGTCCGCAATTTTATTTCGCTACAAGGCCAAATAAACAATAGGGGATCGGCGAAATTTTCGAAAACTAGGTTCTATCCCCCGTCATTTTAATAGTTTTGAAAAAAATAGCTGGGCAACGTCTCCCCACCGGGGCCTTGCCCTGTGTCCCACTAGATCAATGGGGTGTTCACGTATTAAAACACATCACACACACACAAACCACAACACACACACTGCGGGCGCCGCTGGCGCGCGCCGCACGCAGCACACAGCACACAATACACACACACAACAATTATATTAATACAGCATTACAGCACACATACACCCATACACACACACTACATGCGCGCGCGTCGGCGCACACCATGCACACACACACAACCACACACCACACACAACACACCACACCAACGACAGCACATGATCACGCGCGACGCACGACTGACACGACGACGGACGACGTTATCGACAGCACACGTGGCCAAGTAAGATTCATGCATGTACTTCCTCTTTTTTGCGGATATTATCA
>JZLH01S0634518.1:8070-28547 GCA_001188425.1 Eucidaris tribuloides | reverse complement strand
ATTAGTGTTTGAGAGTATTGAAACCTATATCTGTCATAAATCTTTTGTTAGTGGCATAGACCAGTGACATTGGCGACCACGGAAAGATGATGGAATGCCAATCCATCTTGTTCTTTTGTAATCTCAACAGCTTGATGCTATCCATACCAGTCCAGGCAAGTACAATCAACAATAAACCTTATTTGGTTTCATTCATCTAGAATATGTTCATCTTAGCTGTATATCGTTGTCAGAAGGTTTCCACTAAATATCCCCACTCCATGATGGACAGCTAACACTTAGATGATTACATACCTTTGGAAAACCTGCTTCTTCACTCTCCTTGATGAGTTCAATGAACTTTATGGCACGGCTGGCGATGTACTCTGGCTTGAAGGCTGACATGATGGAGTTCAACAGAAGGGCACTAAGACAGAACAGAAAAATGAAAGTAGTTCAGGTTTATTTCACTCTTATTTATGCAGGACAGGATGTAATGCTTTAAAGACTGAATTCTTGACTTGCACACCAAAGCCATTTTCACTCAGCTTTGATTCAGCTGAAGAAAGATACATGACACGGACAACACAAAGCATAGCATACCCTCACCGAATACAAATGGCATACATATGCATATTCAATGAAGTGTGAAGTTTGCCCTTTGGCATACATACTTGAAGAACAAAATCTGTCTAACATTACTAAAGTCATTGAACGGCACAGGTAATTAGCTATTTTCACATATTTAATGAGCTACGACCTTTGACCTTTGACAAACATAATCCGAAATCACACTTGGACTGTATTTTGATACTAAGTACCTTCATACCAAAATTCATTAAAATCATTCGAACATTACTAAAATTATTGAAAGGAAACTATATTATTGGATATGCATGATTAGTTTTTCACATATTCAATGAGCTATGTCCTTTACTCTAAATACTCCAAAATCAAACTTTGGCTCCATTTTGATACCATGTACCTTTCTTTCCTTCATACATAAGTTATCAAACAGAAACCAAGTAAAAAGCTCTTTCCACATTTAATGAGCTTTGACCTATGACCTGAAAAAAAATCCTATTCATTCACTAAAACATCAATGATTATCATAGTGAATTGAAAGAAAAGACCAGGAAGAAAAGTTGGACCTTTTGTGCAGCATGACCAAAAAAAGATACGGTCCATAATACTCACCTGTTACACTGCTTTTTACACTTCTGCAGGATTTCAGTTAAAATGGCCTGGAGGGAAATAAACAAATAAACTAATAAATAAATAGATAAATTAATTACATAATTAATTGATTATTTAATTTAAAAAAGTATGAATTATGTACATTCGCATCAGTTGTTGAGACTGACCAAACATGGCTCTGGTGCCAAAACATTGTAAATGGATGGAACTATGGAGGCAAGATCTTCCTACCCTGAATTGATAAAAGAATTTTGCAATTGGTGAATGAGAACATGCCTCTTTATTTTCAACATTTCTCTATTTCTTGTGGAAAAAAAACACTCTTTGAAATTTTGTTACAATAACTAAAATTTAGAACTCAATGTTTTAGAAGCAGTAATCATGTACAGCGTGTCCCAGAAAAAATGTCCCTCTCGTAGACAAGAGAATAATTACCAAAATCTGCTTTTTATACTCAATTAAGTTTACATATTTAGAAAGCTAACTTTATTTTCTAACTTCTGTGAAAATTTCATTGGTCTCATTTCATTGGTTTTGAATATATCCATTATGTAACAACAGTGCTTTCAGTCCATTCCAAGTTTGCAGTGCTTCATCAATGCATCAACCTGAATGGTAATCAGGTGAAGGATGTGCAGAGAACAACAAGTAGGTATTAAAAGCTGGACATTACAGGATCAAACTTTAAATGGAACACATCTTATGAAAGCAAATATGACCAGTGGAACTGAATTTTGATTAGTTTTCATTTTAAAAGGTGAATGAACTTGACTTTAATTACTTAATAACAACAAGAACACAGTCATTGACATGAAAGTGAAGCATGGAATAATGCATGGTATGTCTGTTGTGTGCATTTCTTTTTAGTAAACTTGGAATAGGGGGTGGTATTAGTACCAACTTTTTGATATACCCTCTTTAAGATATGGAGATGATCAGTATGAATGAGAATATACCAATGATAAACCATTTTATGAAGTCTAACCCCCCTGTACATACCCCCTGAAGTTGGGGCATGTATCATGCCCAAAAGTATAGTCCCACATATAGTGATTTATGTAGGGTATTAACAAATCACATGCAATAAATAACACTTTTCATGGGCCTACCTACCTAAACTAGGGAGTATGGACAGGGTTAATGAAAGGGACTATGGCATGCGCAAGGGGGGGGGGCCGGGCCCCCGAATGGTATGGTAGTAGCGGGAAAAGCATTCAGTTGGCGGAACTTGGAATGTACATTTATCACTTATTGCCTGCTGAAATAGTCGGGCCTAGCACTGAATGGTTCCAATCGGAATCAGTCTGTAATTCTGTTTTGAGGGTTTGAATGGCTGGAAGAAAAATCTTCCAGGGGGCTCCAACACCTGGGCCCCTGGCATGGGGCTGTGTCCATGCACCCCTAGTGCTCTGGCAGGCTCTTGGCCCTACCTGGAGGGGGCTTAGCACTTACGCACTAGCAGTGTGAGCTTCACGCACAGATGGTTCAGTTGGCAGAATTATTTTCTTGTCCCCCCCCCATTCCAAATTCCTGTGCACGCCATTGGATAGGGATAGGGTACCCTAACCGTAGATATTTGCTTTTTGGCTTCTTTTTCTTGGCTTTGATAGCTTAATGCATTATCACAAAGTAGTTTATACCTCACGATTGCCTCACAAAATTGATAAAGACCTGAAATATAGTGACGATATGAGTGACATTAATAATTAAAACGCACATCAAATTTTTCGGGGTTGGGTGGGGGGGGGGCCCTCAAATTTTAAAGTTTAATATTACTTTTGCAAATTTGTTAGCAGTTTGGCCAGCATTTTGGATAGATTTGGTTATCTGCGAATATATTCCAAAGGTCAATATGGAAATAGATTGTTAAACTTTATAAATGTGAAGGGATTTGTTTTTTTTTAAATTCACACTTTCCACTGTTAACAATATAAATGTATGTTTGGGCAAACTTTGTTTTCCTCACGCATAGGTATTTTTAGTTTGTCTTTGGTGTTTTCTCCCCCCTCCCCAACCCCTTTCATGAAATCTCCACTCCTGCAATAAAGGCAAATGACATGATTGGGGTATAGTCCTCAACTTGGGCTGAATCAAGTAAACTGTGCAAGGATTCTACTGTGAAAATTTGGTAGTCAACAGTTAACTCGTTCTACAGTAACTTCCATCTGTACATAATGTCCTCTGACATACAAATCTGTTGTGTAGGGTTCTATGGAATGTATTTTTATCGGGGCACGAGAAAATTAAAATACTATGTTACTGCTTGATTCTCCTTAAGTAAACAAATTGGAGACGAATCCTTCCAGCTTGGAGATCTACTCCAGCTGGTGAACAGTTGGTATATATTTCAACTCATTTAGTTCTTGAGGCATTTTCACGCGTTCCCAGTCATGTCACTAACCTTTAAGCTGCTGAGAATACATATCAAGGGTTTAAGGTTATGGTTAAGGGTAGGTTTAGGGCACCCTATCCCTAACCCTAACCCTAACCACAGTTTAGATGGATAGGCCACTAAAAATTGTTACTTGTATTTATTGCAGTTCCACATGTTGTGATTTGTATACCTTACGCAAATCACTGTATGTGGGACTAGGCTTTGGGGCATGATACAAGTCCCAACTTCAGGGGGTATGTACAGGGGGGTTATAATGATCCCACGGGCCAAATGTTGGTATTTTCAGATTGAGGTAAGCCTAGTACATAATTTTAGGGGGGGTAACTCATCAATAGAATGACTTTTGTGAAATAATACCACCCCCTACTTGGAATGGGCTCGAAAGCACTGCTGTTACATAAGAGCTTGTATATTCAAAACCAATGAAACGAGACCTTTGAAACTTTCACAGGAACTACAAAATTAAGTGAACTTTCTAAATATGTGAACTTAATTGAGTACAAAACTTGATTTTGGTAACTATTCTCTTGTCTACGAGAGGGACATTTTTTTCTGGGACACGCTGTATAGTATTAAATTATTGAATTCTAATCAAAACTTAAAACTTTTCAGTACTGGGCAAATGAGCAACTCTGATCTGGAACTAATATCTGCTGGATCACCCAAAGACCCATGCATCAGACTACATGGTGAGATGTACACTGATACGTTCTCACAGATCATAAACATACAATACTCACCTCTGAGGCGTTGTGGGCAATGCACTGGAGGATCCAGTCCAGTGCTGGGGAGTAGAGGGAGAGATAGCTGGCCATGTCTAGCCGCTGGACTGCCAGAATGTTTTGGACCGAGTCTCCTTGGAGCTGCGATAAAAATGTGTCATAAGTAAGGAATTGGAAGCATGTCTGATCACAGCTGGTGTGGTTCAAATTATGAATGTAAGAAACTGAGTTTTATGAGGGAATTTTCATCCAAGTAAATTGTTCATATTGAGCAGCGCCTAAACATATTTTTGCACTCTTAAATTCACACAAAGAAGGGGACTCAAGTTATGTAACGGTTTCAGAAGTACAAAGATACAAGATGAAAGTTTATTCAAATGGTACTTTGAGCAGCTTACTGAAAATACAGGAAATACAATGAATACAGCCTACAATTGGATACTGCATATTGCTGTCAGTATTTTAGTAACATTAACAACAATATGGTTATCATTAGCTGGCTTCATACCACAACATTGTATTCACTAAATATCTCGACAAATAAGCTTCTATGTAGTCTCAGTAAAATTGTTCTCAGAAACTCGTACATCTGCAACTTCATGATTTTGATGTAGGGCCGTCGTCAAATAGAAATTTCTCTTCCGACATGTCACCTCAAATATTTAGCCGACAGACACAGCTGTCGACACAATAATGATCTGATTAATTGGGACATTCATAATGCAGTCTTACACCACCGTAACTATTCATGTTTAAATACACCTGTATTGTGGCTACATACTACAGGGGATAATCAGCCAGCCAGGGGGCCCCAGTGATGACTGACATTGCTATTGAAAGCAGCAGTGGAATTTTGAACTTTGGGCTTGACCACATCATCAATTTCCGGGGAACCAAGATTCTTATGGTGTAGATTACACTCAGAACAATGGTTCTCAGTTTCTATAACCTTCTGCAAGTATGAGAAAGAAAAAAATGCTTGCTTTGAGAAGTGACTGGCTGCGGAGATGACATTGTTAGGTCCTGATTTATTACTTTGATACCCTGTGTGTTGTTGTCGATAAGATAAAATCTCTGTCGATATATCGTCTTTCAGTCAAAATACTGTTATCTCGACAAGCTTTGCAAGAGAAGGCCTGTCGACGCCGCCACTATTTTGATGTACATAATAGAGTGAGTTAGATATAAAAAAAAAATGCAATTACCTGTGAGTATGTGTTGAGGAAGTCATAGAAGTTACTGATGAGGTGGTCTCTCACATTGGGAGCTACATCCATTCCAACCTGTTGACCACACAAATTATTGAAATTTTGTGAAATATAAATATTAGGACAAAGTTTATACAAATATGACTATTTCAGATTCCAGCATAGTACTCATTACACAAGGTAAACCATCTTCTATGAACTAGTACATAAATATAAAGTGTAGTGGTGACCAACAGATTATCATAATTGAAACTGAAAGTCAGTTATTTGTATACTTGTTGAGCACATAACATCAGTTGCCTTTCGTACATGACATCACTAAATTTCACACAGTTGTTTAGTTTAGTCTAAAATATTGTGATTTGACTTCATTCCATTAATAGCTGAATGATTGGTGTGCTCCAAAGACCCTACACAAAACAAAAAGGGCAAGCAGGATCTCCAAATGATGCTATTTTGAGGATGTAAATGTATAATATACAAATATATACTGATACGAGAGTCTCTGGTTGAAACTATGACGAGCCCGAGGTTACGTGGACTGTACTATTTAAGTAGTTAACAGTCAACGTAACCGAGGGCATCATAGTTTCAAACAGAGACTCTCAGGATAGGATATATTTGTTTTATATCCGTCATCGAATTAACCGGGAAATTACACAAAGAAAAAAAAAGGAAATGAAATGTATTTACGGTAACCCCTACGAGTAAGTGTGCGTCACATGGCATACAGGTGCGCAATATTTTTACTTGCAGTACGGATAGGGATACAATTCCATTAACCTATACTCTAGTTAGTCGAGTACCAATTTCATAAACCTATAAAACACTAATTTGATCCTCATTCTTATTTTAGCTATGATCCTAACTCAAACTCAACGAATTTAACCCAGTGTTAATCTTAAACTTTGCCAGACTTTCATACGGGTGTAGCACGCATAATGTCTTTCACTCGCACGGAAAAAAATAGCGTACGGTACATGTGTTTTGTACACACGATTTATTCGGCTTTTTAAGCTCAAATCGCGATCCCGCTGTTGGGTACTAGTCGGTCACGGGTGGGGCAAATAGTATAGCGCCCTCATTGTTGATAAATGTACTATGGGACTCGATAAGAGTCCCATAGTACTTTACTATTGTCCTCTCCGAAAGTTATAGTACTTTCAGAACTAGACTCACAGAATAGTGTGTTTATTTTTTATCATGTGACATACTTTTGACCAACCAGAATTCAAGAAACTTACAATGAGGGATATAATAGATTATATGTACAAGTACATTCATCCTGAAAATTCATTTTTGTCATAGTATAACTACAGAGTACATGTAATGTATATCGGAGTGATATATATCTTGATATATCCTGATATTTATAGTCTTTGGTGATAACTGTCCTGGGGGGATATTGTCCTAAAGTTAACCATTTGTTTGCTTTGATCGTTGATCTACACTCCCCTAGCTGTCCTTTGTAACCGATTTGCATAGTAATACATACACCTATTACACACTCATATCAATGCCCGTCACTTTGGTACTATTGTTCTCCCCCCTCCCCCACCCTTGCTAGCAGTCTCATGATATGTGATTCTTCATACAGATACATGACTTTCTACACAAAATAATTCATAGTAATTAATGTGGCACAGCAGGGTGAAAAACATGGTGCATAAAGAGTTTATTGTCTCAAGTGGTAATTGCCTTGAGACAAACCCTGAGAGGTAATTGTCCTGTGTAGTTACTGCTTTTGGGAATAGTCATACTGAATGTAGTTGTCGAGATACACTCATTCTTACCCGACACAGATATGCTCTTGCATAGATGGCCACCAGAGGGTCTCCAATTCCCCTCATCTGACTGGTCAGTCTCAACAAAGCCTGAGAGTATTCACTACAAGGGAAACAAGGTTACCATAGCAACAATATCAACAGAATGTACTGAATGTTCAACTTGCAGTGAATCATGAGGTAGTAACACTGACGTAATTTTGAGCTGTTTTAAGTAGCATTATGATACAGTGGGCCATCAATCAAACACAAGATACCGGTATATTATCCATTGTTTCTGTTTACAATTTCATATTGATTGTATAACTGTGTGTTTTCCTAAGGAACTGCATTTTAAGTTGAAAGATTTTATCTGCAAAATATGTAAATAATAAATATGCACAAAAAATGTGGTTTTTCTATAAAAGCTTTAATTAGTTCAGCACAAGACTTGTAAACATACAGAACTATTTATACTTGCTTGACAGAAGAATGAAAGTTTTTATCTACACAAGATGTACTGGACGCCAGTTTACAAGTAATGATACCATATATGTAGTAGCTAACATGAGTCCAATAACTAACATACAGTTTAGCTCCAAATATAATGAACACATTTTTTTTTTGGGGGGGGGGGGAATTCAAATGAAACCTAACCCTATCAATGCCTATGAACATAATATGTGACCTGTCCCCACAAAACAATCAATAAGTCGCAATGGATGTTTTCGTGTAAATGCAGTAAATAGTCAAGTTGGGTTGCAAATGTTGATTCTAAGATTTTGATATTTTCTAAAAGTACACACACTCATCTTTCACCTGTCAAAACTTGAGGACCGGAAGCAATCCAAAAGTATGTTTTTTCTTGAATTGAACTTCAACATGTTTTTGCAGGAGCTTGAAAATTTGGCTAAATTTGACCTTCACGTTGCGAGATTAACAATTATGTACACTAAATACAATTGGTTGTTTTCCAACATCGTCAAGTCCCCTTGTAATGATTTTGGTATCACCACAAAGGTACTTTTATGAACTTTACATTGATGGTATTGTAAGAGCCAGAAAGGATTGTCCAATCCACAGATCCCTTTTGGAAAGTACTTAATTTTACCAAGCTTTCTACAGAACAGTTGTCAAAAGCCTACCATTTCGCATGAATGAGCACTATCTTTGCAGCTGTTTTTCTCCACTTTCCTGATAACGGCTTGGGTGACAGTCCAAATTTGTGAGCAGGATTTGAAATGGGTTTGCTTCGTCCATCTTAAACAAATTATGAATTATTTCAAAGCTTAGAATCTCGACTTTAAGACTGTATGAAAAACACAATTTCTTATATTTCTGACTTATGGTGCGTTCTGAGGTGACAGGTCACATATTCAAAAGAGAAGTCTGTATAATGAAACATCCCATCTGCAGAGCTGCATGGAATGCCAGTACCTTGAAAATTACTACAGATAATACACAGTAATTTCCAAACAATCCTTACCTTGAATATTACTACAAACAATGCACAGTACATGCCCAACCAATCCTTACCTTGTTGTGAGGAAGCTGTAGCATTTCAAGATAGCTGTTTCAACATATCTAACATCAAACAGTCAAGGAAAGAAGCTTTTTGAGTGATTTTGAGATTTACATGTATTTATGTTAGGTTGTTGCTCTTACTATTCATACACTTCTGTATATTTCATGATAGTTTCATTTTTGTGAAGTTTGTGGACTCATTATTGATGACAAAATGTATGTCGAATGAATATGCACACAGTTGAGTGGTATATACCCCAAATTTATGTACAGTTACTAACACTAGTCACAAACTTTTCCAATAACAAAACTATCAGCCAACATCAATTTGCAAAACTATCCATAAAAGAAATATATGACGTATACAATAAAAAAGATTACCAAGATTTCCCCAGTCCAGACATCAATAGCATCGAACCAACATTATTTATCATAGCAGGCCTTTAACTCAGCTTGGTTGAAAAAGTAGGATTCAATCTACTAAAGTAGAAGGAAAGTAGGATATTTAAAAGTAATGTTTAGAGTAGTAACCCTGAAGAAAATGGAAACATGCGGAATATGTGGGAAAAAAATTCTAAGATTGGCAAGAAAGCGGAAATCCACAGAAACAAATTTTCGTCCACTAATAGGTGATGATGGCAGTTACAGTACTCACAACAAAAACATGTAACGACTACTCAACTCCAAACAAATATTAACCTATTGCAAAGGGTTTTTTGAAAAAAAAATAGGATAAGTAGGACCAGTTGAAGGCTTGTCATAGTTACTTGGGAAAATATGACGGTCAGGGATAATGCCAATCAGTTAACTACATTGGTAACTTTCCAGCTCGTCGTTGTTGTGGTCACCATCCACTCGTTCGCCTACTTCCTGTACGACACCAACAACTCGTCATTCGGCAAGTAAAATGGCAACATGCCACTGTGTTACCCATTGCCATATTGCCCTTTTACATGCCGATCGACGAACAAATAATTACTTTCAGTAATGAAAGGATACAGCCTCGGTATGAGCTCACGGATTGACGCGATCTTAAAGAACCAGTTGCGACACGTCTCTTTGGCAGAATCGGGCACCTGCTCAGGCTTAAAATCAAGCGGCAGGACTTGGGGTGAGCCGCCACCGTGTGGAATGTACGTTGATTTCTTGCGGATTCTGTCGTATACCAGACGGCCTAATAACATAAACAAAATAACGGCCAAGAGGTTTATGACTATATCACAATTTGATTACTGGTGTAAAAATGTCAGAAAAATAAAACAGCATAGAGTGGAGGTATGCTAATGTATGGACATGTATGTACAGGTTTGTCTGTCTCTATGGATATGTGTCTATGTGTGTATTTGTGTACAAGTGCCATTATAGCCCCTAAGAATGTGTGTGTGTGTGTGTGTGTGTGTGTGTGCTGCTTGAACACAACAGAACATTTCAATACAACTTAATTAACAGAAAGATTGTTTGATTTTTTTTTTCATGAGGATTGGACACTGAAATACTAAACAAAAACTGTAGATTGAAAATGTTTGATTTACATGTAGATGTTCAAAAAATACATATACAAAACACACATGATAATGAACAAGAGATAAAAATCAGTAAAATATTTCACAAGGCTGCAAAAAAAATCATTGGTCATTAAACAATCAATCTGAATTATAATGTTAATGCCAATTAATTTTAAATTACATAATTATAAGGAATTAGTGCATGTCAATCTCACAATATATTTTTAACTTTCTCTCTACAGAATGTTACTGTACCCATTCCAAACTTACCAAATGTGTCCAGAATGTCTGTGATCAGGACAAACTTGCTGGGGTAGAACTGGATCACAGAAGTGTCTGCCAATAATTTGGAGCACTGTTAATTAAATTGGAAATGAATAAAATAAAAAAACAATAATAACTAGAGCAGTTTGACTGCGTGCAGTTGATGGGTATGCCTCCGCATTCGGCACTACTACCCAATTTGATTGAAAAGCCTTATGCATGTATGTACCAGATTTGATCAGAAATTTTTAAGTTACCTTAGTAATGAGACCAAATGAGGTTTGTATAAGCCCTTGTGACCTTTTAACTCTGAAATGTAATCAGTTAATTGTGGCCTCATACTGCATACTTGACCCAAGTCACATTAAAATCTGATAAACCACTCGTGAGTTATCAAGGTAACAAGCCCAAATCAGACATGTAGGAAGCCTTATGACCTTTGACCTTTGACCTATCACCATCAAAATCTCATCAGTTCATCGGTGCCTTACAATACATACTCTACCCAAGTTTCATCAAAATCCAATCCGATAAGCCATTCTTAAGTTATCGCGTAAAAGACAACAGGTATGGGGCCTCAATGACCTTTGCCTGTGACTCTTCAAGTCTAAAATTTAATCATTTCACTGTTGCCTTAATTTATTGTGGTAACGAGCCCAAATCAGATATGCATTAGGCCACGTGACCTTTGACCTTTGACCTTTAAACTCCGAAATCTAATCAGTTCATCAGTGCCTTATAATACATACTTCACCCAAGTTAAGTTAAAATCTGACCAGTCATTCTGAAGTTATCGCAGTATCGAGCCCAAATCAGATGTGTTTTAGGTCCTATGACCTTTGATCTTTGACCTTTCAACTCCAAAATCTAATCATTTCATTGTTGCCTCATAGTACATAACTTGGTCCTAGTTACATCAAAATCTGATCAACTGTTCTCAAGTTATCGTGGTAACGAGAACCGGTCATGGACGGACGGAAGGACGGACAGACGCACGGACGGACAACCCAAAAACATGATGCCTTCAGCATCTTCATTGCGGAGGCATAAGAATAATCAATAAAATGAATGTACAGATACATGTATTAATAGGTGAGGGATACTGATGAAATAATTACGCACACATGCACTCATTTTGATAATTGGACAAGTAATTTCTTGCTTCAGAAATTCTAACTGTCATTGAAATTCATGAAATATACTTGCACCTATTGCAAAAAAAAGGGTAAGTGTTTAATTGTTTGCAGTTTCCATGTATAAAATAACAATCTTGACATTCTAATATGCATATGCATACCTGTATGACAATTTAGAGAGCCGTGATATTCTGGTCCAGGCCCCACCTGAATCATATCATATCATATCATATCATTTGCATTAATTTACATGCCATAATTTACATAATCTGCATACTTTACATATTCATATGCATACCTTTACGGGAATCTTGAGCACCTTGACCATCCGGTCCAGTTCCCACAAACGTCACAAAATTTGCATAAATTAAAGTCACAATCTATATAATATGCATAAATTGAATATTCATACCTGCATGGCAATCCAGGTTCATAAAAATCATATAATTCGCATAAATTTACAGGTCATAATTTACATAACTGCATTATTCACATATTCATACATGCATCGCAATCTTCACCTGATGATCAAGGTCCCATATAGATCATATTATTTGCATAAATTTACATGTCATAATTTACATTATCTGTCAAATTTGCATATTTCTACCTGTATAGCAATCTTGAGCGCTTTAACCTTCTGGTCCAGGTCCCAGGCATTGATAAGGGCCTGGTTGAGTTCCTCAATGCGGTACACATAGTCCTGCTGACTCAGGTTCAGCATCTCCTTCACAGAGCCCTGGATAAAGATGTCATATCAAACATTTGTGAAAAGTACACCATACATAAAGCCAAGGGAGGGGGCAGGACGATGGGGCCATGGCTTCCCTGTTAGAGCTGCCGATATTTGATTTGAACCTTCATTATTGTGGGTAAAATATCATTGGTAATATGATATATCGCCTAAGTTGGAAAACAGATTTGTGATGAATAATATCAATCTATTCAGTGCGCCCTATAGGGCTGTTATCAAAACGTAGTCAAAACAAAGTTGCGTTATGTAGAGCCTCTTGTAACTAGATCGGGAGATTCAAGGTGCCAATTGTTTATCAATATCATTTTTGGCATGCGTGTGTTGACAAAGTGTTTCTATTCGTTGATAATTACACTTAATAATAATAATAATAATAATAATAAATGGAATTTTTATAGCGCCCATATCCATTTTGTTTAAATGCTCAAGGCTCTACTGCTCTTGTATGCAGTGTGTTTATAGCTATGGGGATTTCTTGGTCCCTCTTACTGCAGTGCATGCATTTACTCCATTAGGTTTTCATAACCAATGATATTCTGGGCCATATAGTGCCTCTGCGATATATCAAAATAATCATGAAATCATTATTGAGTATTCAATATTTTTTCAACATTGAATAATTTCCATATTCTCAAAATATCACCCACTACTATTCCTTGTTCATTAAAGTATTAACATATCAAAAAGTAAAAAGAAAAAAATACTTCAATGTTACTCTACTTCAACAGTACATAAACATAACATTGATATAGTGGAGAAGGAAGGGCGGAGAGAAGAGGATGGATAACTTGATCATTACCTCTTCAAAATCATCCAGCTGCTCCAGTCTGTTCTTGACTTTGTCTGTCACAGTTCCTTGGGCAACTTGAGTTTTTACGGTTACTGCAAAGCAAGAATAAACAAACTTTTTATCCGTCTTTGTTCTCAATAAACTTTGCATGAGATACTTTGAGAGTAGAGGGGTTAATGAATATCTTTTACTGATAAATAATTTTTACAGGTAGGATTCTTGACTTGCACAGGCCAAAAAAGATAAAAAAATTACAGTTTGGGCACAACACGGTTGCAGGATCATTACAGCATAACCACGTTTAACACCAATCCTATTAACCATTCCTAGATATTGTAGTAAATGTATTAATTTCCAGAAGGCATGTATACACAGCAAAAATTACCATAGGTCTTAATGAATTTTCCACAACAATTCAGAGTGCACAGATATATCTTACTCTATTAAAAAGGTAGATATCTTGAACCCCAATTTTAAATTTTCATGACCATATTGAAATGCACATGCATTCCCATATATTTACTTTTCAAGAAGTAAAGAATAATATTCTAATTAGACTTGACTTTTGGTCACTCCTTAATGACTGTTTTCTGACATCATACACATACATGATCACACTCTCTGTTTCATCTGTAATTTATTTTTATATTCTTAGTCTATGTAATAACATACCAACAGCAAACTAAATACAAACAAGGACAACGCAAAGTGTAGCATCCCCTCGCTGGGTAAATATAGCATACATATGCATATTTAATGAAGTGTGAACTTTGCCCTTTGGCATACATAGTTCAAGATCAAAATCTGTCTAACATTACTAAAGTCATTGAACAGAACTTGTAATTAGCTATTCTTACAGATTTGATGAGCTATGACCTTTGACCTTTGACATAAGTGTACATCATCCAAAATCAAATTGTATTTTGATACTATGTATGACAAGATCAAGATTTGACCACCATTTCACTGACAAATGTGTGTAAACATATTAAGTGGGGATACCTTTTCATCAATGAATATGTCTTTTCTGAGGTAAGCTATTTTCAGTTTTTGCAACCTAGAACCCTGCATATTTCCCCCTTTTTGAATTAAAAAAAAAAATCAAATTTTTGCACATTTTTTGCCCCCAAAAAACTGTGTTGGGGTGACAAAAATTTTCTCCACCTACTTTGAGATGTTTTTAGTATCCACAAAATTAGAATATATCCCTTGTTTTTGTTAAAATTCAATATGTCATAGTAAACTTAAGTAAAGTCTTTCAACTGAAACTCTATTTGCTTCAGTTTACTGCAGACTTTACATGTGGAAACCCATAGAAATTGCTCTTTGACAAACAATACCCCAAAGAAGCCCCTTCTCAGAGTGATACATATTTTGGTCCACTATAAAATCTGATGGGAAGAAGTTAGCAGGCTGAATTTCCCCTCATTTTTTGCAGAATTTAATTAGCTATAAGCTTATTATAATTTTATTTTCCTTACAAATAAATAAATGGGAGAATTATGAAAAAACTACCCTTACCCCTTAATTTTGAAAAGTGTGTAAAGAATCAGAACATTTCACACAAAAAATATTATGGGAAAACCAATCAAGCTACACTACAGGCCTGATAATCAAATCAATTATGCCCCTTATATTTCCCCATAAGTGATTAGATTTCTGATATGGTAGCCTACATACTTTTTTAAACTAATTCTTTTTAATTTATGGATGTTTTCTCTTCTGAAACCTAGTGTAGAGTATTTTATCTCACCTGTTCTTATGAATAAATTTTCAATACCAAAAATGCAAATTGTATACATTAGTTGTAGATATGTCTGGCAAGCCTCCAGCAAGCTGTCAGATTGTTAAGAGCAACCTTTGTCAGAATAGTATGCAAAGAATTTGCATTAATATTAAACAATTTATGGGCAAAGGTCCATACGCCCTAGTCTGGCTTCCAGACATTTAGATTAACCTGTTCTCACGTTTATTGAGCTATGATCTTTGACCTTTGGACTACACACTCCAAAATTGAACTTGGGCTGTATTTTGATATCATGTACCTTCATACCAAATCTCATCAAAATCCCTCAAATATTATTAAAGTTATTGAACGGAAACCAGTTTTCGTATTTAATGAGCTATGACCTTTGACCTTTGAGCTACAACCTCTGAAACCGAACTTGGGCTGTATTTTGATATCATGTACCTCCATACCAAATCTCATGAAAATCCATCAAACATTACTAAAGTTATCGAACGGAAACCAGTGTTTCAGACGGACGATGGACGGACGGACGGCCGCGTTTCTATATCCCCTCTCGACTTCTTCGGGCGAGGGGATTGTAAAAGAAATATTGGTACATATTTTAAAATGAATTACATACTAGCTGAACACAAAGGAGAACCAGTTGAAAAAAACAATAAATAAAAAAAAAAACATGTAAACTTTTCACAATCAAAATGAACCAATTGTTTGTACTTACCCTTTTCTCTATCAGCTGGTGAAAGAAAGCTACTGAAATACAAAGTGAAAAATAGAATAAAACAAAAACAGCATTATGATAGATCACTGATAGATGTTTTGCCATTAAGCCTCTAAAGTCTCAAGCATAAGAAAATGTTCTAGAAAATGTTCTAGTTTTAATTGTGACCAGCTTTGACAAAATGAGGCATAAGTCATACGAGAAGATTTTCCATCAGAGGCTGAATTGAAGTTGATTTCGGCCTCAATTTCTTTTATTTGGGAAAATCATTTTTTAAATTTCTTTCTATCATTTGTGTGAGTTCCAGCCAAAAATATTATGTCTAAGACCTTATTTTCAGCAATTCAAAATGTCAATTTCAAAACGAGTAGTCCAGAAATTTGAGTGACATGTGTTCATCTTGCCTCACGAACCCATCACTAAGGGCAGCTGAAAGGTATTTGAGTGGTCAGATTTGTTATGTATTTGAGAAAGAGACATTAAATGCCCAGTGTGCACTTGACCGAGAGATGACGAAGGGCAGCTGATCACAATTCCAGTTGCCTTAATATTTCTTTTGTAACATGATGTAGGATTTGATCCAACAGCCTGCAAGTATTTGATATGTATATTACACACAATGCATATTTACCGTAGTGATGGACAGCTTCTCCGAAGTGGTGTACTTGCTGAGTATGGAAGCCTTCTTGCTAGCCCAAGGCTCAAAGGAATCATCCAGGCCTTGTGAGGCCGCCTTTTTCCCAGAATCAGTCTGGAAGAAAGATAAAACACACAAATGAGATGAAAGTCTCTCTCTAATAAAAAAAAGTTTTACAAGAGTCACATCAGAATCATTTTGCTCAATCACTACATTTGCTTTCTTAATATCTTTGAAAAAGTTTAGATCTCACCAGTTATAGCATGAAATGTTCAAAAGGAATTTTACAACAATTTATTATCACACAAGGAATGCAATCATTAGCTTTAACCCTTTAGCCACTGAGACTCGTAGAAAATGCTTATGGTTCCCTGAAGGGTAGGCAGCACATATTCCCTCAACGTGCACAAAAGAAGGGCATACAATGTATACTAGAGCGCATTTTACGGAGACGGGCGTTTTAAGGCGGTTTTAGGGAGTAACAACGGCATTTTGGGGGGGGGGGTTCAGTGCAACTAACGGGGTGTACAATGATAAGAGCGCTTTACGGATCGGGCGGTTTCGGGCGGTCAGTGTGCTAGCGTTAAATCAAATATATACCTGATTCAGAATCATTTAAAAAAAAAAATTCTGTAAGGTATTGGATAACATTTCCACAGTTTAAAAAATTGAGCCGCATGATTCCTCATGCGTACCAGTGTCCCCTTTTGATGAGGTCTAAAAATGAAGCCCTGAAAAAATTGTATTTCAAAATGATTATTTAGTGCTTTAAAAAAAGTGAAAATCGTAAGTTGACCAGATTCACTTGCCTATTTCGCCCCATACTCTTACTGTGTGTACACCTAGGTTAATAAAACTCACCCCGAGTTTTATTATTTATTCATGTATAACTTGCCATTGGCAGTGTAACTTTCCAAACTTTTGTATTCTAGGGTGTTTATTTGTCCATTTGAACACTACTATGTAGCTCAGATATCAAAGTTTGACAATTTTTTAAATTGGAGCTCCACAATGTTAGCCTATCACTTTAACCTCAGTTAACATTTAGTCCTGCAATCAACAGATAATTTACTATTTTTTCACTTTCTGTAACTTGAAAAGAAACGGAAGTGATATTTTTGAATCAATTAAAGAGAAATTTCAGTTGTAATTTAACAGAAAACTCTTGAACTTAACCAAAATTTATGACTCATTATAATTAGTTTGATAACAGGTCACAATTCCCACTCACCGAATCTTTCCCAGCAGAACCGAGAGACATCGAGAGAGGATCTAGCACATCCACCTTTGGTTTGACTGCTGCCGCAGCAGCGAACTGTGACAGCGGGTCGCTTCCTTCTAGTGCGCTGCTCAACGGATCAACCATGCTTGACGGTTTCTTTGGAGCATCTGGAGTCAAGGATGTGCTGCTACCTGACCGACCAACTTTCCGTACCTTTGATTCTGACACCTACAAAAAAAAATCAGAAACATTATTTCAATTTTAAACCTGAAGACCAATATACCATATTGGAATTATGGCTACTCCCTCCCACCTTTGGTAGTTAAAATAAATGGTGGGAGCCGGTCCAATTTAGAGTCCAGAAATCTCTGAAATGTGACCTTTTGCCCCGGATGGAGCCGATCTAGACTAAAAGCTAAAAGAGCAAAGACTGGACCAGCTTAGTCTAAATGTCAAAATACCACACACCATTGCAAAATAAACAAGAATGTATCTCTGAGTACCATGACTTTGAAAATTTAATGTCAAAAACCATTTGCTACACTTGTTGGCTTTAACACTGAACACTACGAGTTATCCATCTCTTTCTTTTTCTGATGTGCTGAGGGTCTAAGCCAACAAGTGTAGCAAATGAGTTTTTAAATTTTCAAAGTCACAGTACTCAGAGGTGCGAGGATAAATATGTTTGCCTAATGTATCATTTGAAAGAGCATAAGTCAAAGTTTATTTTGAATACTTTTTTTTTAAGATACGTCCCATTGCTTCCGCACAATAAGCCTTTGTTTCAGAGTTCTGTTTTGTTTTTTCTGGGACGCACTGTCCAGAGATACAACCCCTTACTTGTATGGGTATGTAGCATCATACTCACAGTAATTGGTTTTAGTGGATGATCCGCAGTGACATCTCCCTTCAGGTACAGACCCCGCTTTTCGGCCTCATAGTCTCGAGGACGAGCACACCTGATTTGAAAAGATGAAAGAGATTGTTCAATTCTCAAGTCAAAGCAGGATACATTTATGTAAATCAACAAGATGCCATTTTTCTTTTAAAGACACTGTAAGTTAACATTGTGTCAGGGATTTGCAAGTCCATTACTTCCCTTCATTATCAATACCAAATGGTAGTTTAGTATTTACAAATGGTGTGTTGAAAGTTTGAGATCCATATGTCATGAATTTGTTGTTTAATGAGAAAAACTAATAAGGACATGTTACCAGAATGTTGTGTCCTTGTTGCGTTTGTGTCCTTGGGTAAGACACTTCATCCGCATACCTCTATCAACCCTGGAGTACAAATGGGTACCTGAGAGGACTGAGAAAGCCACTTGTGAATGAATTAGCTCCTGAGCACCTAACAAGCAGCCGGGCTAGGAATACTCCCCAGGGAGTGGAGGTGGCGCACAATAATGTGCAGGCTTGATATGGGTCGAATGATCAGGGGGTAATGTGTGACGTCGTGTGAGTACTGTTCTACAGTGGTACAAGACGATAAACCCTCACCTTTACCTTTACCTTTCTTTCCGACTTTTTCCGTGATTTAAAATTTTGCTCAAATTGCGAATCGCGGTTATGTTTACCGTCGCAAGACCAGCGGAGCACACTGATTGGTTAAAAGGATAAACTCCGCGCGACCTTCGGCTAACGGCTGATCGGACAATTTTGGAACGGCCCATGCACGTCGACGTCACTGTAAATTTGAAGTTTAATTGTCCAGATTTTCACAAAAACTTTGTATTCTACCCAAAGATTCTATGACAGGTGTTTATTTATACTAATTGTCACATTGTGAACGATTTGAGCTGATTTCATTCATTTTACCGTTTTCTGACGTGCAAATCCCTTACTCTGTCTTTAAATTTATAAAATTGTCAAACTTTGATATCTGAGCTACCGGTTCACATAAGAGCTTAAATGGACAGATTAACATCCTAGAATACAAAAGTTTGGAAAGTTATACTGCCACTGGCAATATATATGTATGAATAAACACCCCATGTTGAAGTAGCACTGCAGTGGAGTGTAAATAGCCCAGATCTACACACAGTACTTAGTCTGTAGCAGGAAATGTGCGAGGTGAATCCAGTCAACTTGAGTACTCATAGATTTTCACTTATTTTAAAGCTCTAGGTACATTAATCGTTTTTTCTGGGCTTCCTTTTTAGACCTTATCAAAGACACATAGAGCATGGCGGATTAGTAGCTCGCACGCTCAGCAGCAAAACAGTGCTCATGTGGACGGCCAAACCAGGCGTACGAGATCGAATCCCCATAGAGATCAGTGGTAAACCTGCGTTATCAAGTGCGCGCATGCACTAGACCAATCAATTCACAATTGCACGAATTTGATGCAGTTGCAATGGAATTTTGAATCGTGTTTTCATCCAATCTGAGTGGGAAAAGAAGACATTTTTGAAGAAAACGGACATCCATTAATAAAATCAGTAGGTTGGAGAGATGTGCTGATCCCATAAGAATCAGCAGGAGTAATTATTTGACCTAGAACTGCTTTCCGATATTTTTTTTTTAATTTTCTTCGCATGGCATTCACATGCAAAAATATACTCGGCGTGAGACGCCGAGTTACTTCACACGAACACGTTGAATACTATTAGTTACCCCCTGCTTGTTCACAAAATACGGGCAAATATCTACGGTCTGGTGCCATATTCCATGAGGCCGGAGGCCGAATGGAATATGGCACCAGACCGTAGATATTTACTGTATTTCGTGAGAACAAGCAGGGGGTAACGATTTTATCTTTTTAAGTGTGAATCTGCATGAATTCTGTAACTTGATCTCATTGGTAAAGGGATTTCACCATTTCTGCATTTATTTCTTCCCATGAGTTAAGTTGAAATCGGCGGCCGTCGATAATATTTGTTGTCTGCATAATTATGCGTGTGGTCAACTACGC
>JZLH01S0634506.1:12395-33937 GCA_001188425.1 Eucidaris tribuloides | reverse complement strand
TGCAATATTGCACCCCAAGGGTGTAGAATTGAAACCCATGGGGTGCACAATTGCACCCTATGTGTATCCTATATGGTGATTTGTTGCACCCAAGGGGTGCAGGGTTGCACCCTATAGGGTGCAGATTTGAAACCCTGGGGTGCTAATTTGCACCCCTGACTGGGGTGCAACTTTGCACCCTTCCGGTGGGGTGCGACGTTGCACCCTATAGGGTATAGACAAAGCTGTGCACCATATAGGGTGCAGAGTTGAACCCATATTTTTCTGTGTGTACTTTTTATTGCATATTCTGATAACCTATGATGCGTAGATAAGGTTTCAGATATCACTTTCTATGGCAAGTTCTCCTGACGCCTTCAATGACGTCACAAAGAAAAATCGTATTTTACACATATCTCATGACTGGAGTGGAGTGTGATTCCCAAACTTGGTACACAGTAACTTCAGGTCAAAGGTCATCACTGGTGCTCATCATATGCGTGCGGGAGTCACGACGAATGCGTACGCGCACGTCGAAATATTAAAAAAAATTTGTACAGAGAAGATAAGGTGAAAAGGGACAGCTTCCAACAAGTTATGATACGCCATATAGATTGTCACAATTTCTTAAGGTCTAATGATCGGGGCATATACGCGGATCACCAATTCGTCTTAGTGACGAATTAAAATCTAGTTCGGGTTTCTTTCTGGTCATTTTTTGTTCAGACGATATCTTAAGAACGACAGCGTTAACAATCTTGTAACTTAGTATAGTTATGTCTCATATTAATACCTCGGCATAGTTGTCCTGTCAGAGTGATAGAGCGTCTGTGACGTCATTTATGACGTCAAAAGCCAAAAATTAGACTTAACCTACATTTGCGATATCTCAAGCCGGCGGCCGACTAAAATAACCAAATTTGATAAAGGTCAAGATCAGGTCAAGGGTCAACTTTTGGACCATACCTCGTGCGCCTGCGCGTCATGACGGGCGCGTAAAATGCAAAAATGCTGCAAATTACTTCTTATTGACAGATCTATACGTTTCAGGTCATTTGGAGCATTTTGGTGCGAGCACGTACGCGCGCGTTTTTTCGCACGCACCACTTTCCCGAGCAAATACCGTGGTTTTTTCGATGATTTTGGATGTCTGACTGAATTCTACATCAATTAGAACCTTTTCATGACCAGCCGGACCCAAAATATTGCTTACAAGTCCAAAAATCGTAAATGCGCGCGCATGCGCTCGTAGTCAATGATGGGCATGTTTTAATCGCTCATAACTCTCTAGAATTAACGGTGACCCCTACTTTTTAGTGTATATTCTGATAGCCTATGATGCGTAGATAAGGTTTCAGATATCACTTTCTATGATAAATTCTTCTGACGTCATCTATGACGTCACAAAGAAAAATTGTTTTCTGCGCATATCTCATGACTGGAGTCGAATAAGAAAACCAAACTTGGTACACAGTAATCACAGGTCAAAGGTCATCACTAGTGCTAATCATCAGCGCGCGCGCTTTACAATGAACGCGTACGCGCACGTCGAATTTTAAATTAATGTTTGACTGAGAATTTAAGGTGAAAATGGACAGCTTTGAACAAGCAATAATACGTCATATAGATTGTCACACTCTTTCAAGATCTTTTGATCGGAGCGAATACACGGATCACTAATTCGTCTCTGTGACGAATTAAAGTCACACATGAGCGTACAGGTAAAACATATGTGTTTGACATCGCTTCTACGCTTTCAAAACATTGGTCATCTCAACGCCAAACCCCGAATCAAAAAATCCCCCCCCCCCGTTGTCGTCCCTTTTTGTAAGAATACATGCCACAAGTGATACACGAGGATCGCCCCCCCCCCTTCAGTAGATTACAACATTCTCAGACAGGAAACGACGCAATGTGTCTAACTGCCCGATCGCACCTGATATTGAATACACGTTCATGCGTGTTACTACCCTTTATTAGTGATCCGCGTAACCGCCGATCACCATAGATTTCGTCAGAATCTTTTATCTATTTGGGTTTCTTTCTGGTCATTTTTTTTGTTCAGACAATATCTTAAGAAAAACAGCGTAAATAATCTTCTAAGTTAGTATAGTTATGTCTCATATTAATACCTCGGCATAGTTGTCCTGTCAGAGTGATAGAGCGTCTGTGACGTCATTTATGATGTCAAAAGCCAAAAGTTAGATTTAACCTACATTTGCGATATCTCAAGCCGGCGGCCGACTAAAATAACCAAATTTGACAAAGGTCAAGATCAGGTCAAGGGTCAACTTTTGGACCATACCTCGTGCGCCAGCGCGTCATGACGGGCGCGTTAAATGCAAAAATGCTCCAAGTCACTTCTTATTGACAGATCTATACGTTTCAGGTCATTTGGAGCATTTTGGTGTGAGCGCGTACGCGCGCGTTTTTTCGCGTGCACCACTTTCCCGAGCGAATACCGTCCTTTTTTCGTATTTCCGGTATTTTGGGCCATAACTCCAGAATGCAGTGTCCTGTCGACACCGGACCTTTTCCATTTCAAAGAAAACATCATAAACTTATTTTTTTAAGGTTGGTCTGTGGGTGTTGGAGCACTCCTTTGGTGTCAAAATTTACTTCAAATTTGACATCAAATTTGGAAATAAGTTGAAAGTTAGGTTTAAACTATTGCATCATAATGTTATCTAATCGTGATCTGATATAAAAACTGTGTTTGATAGTAGTTAAATTCAATTTGGTGAATTGAGTCATAATGGTGTCACAAACAGTGAAATGGTTTAACGATTGCTTAAGATCATTTGAAACTCCCCAGAAGATGTTGATCTGCAAATTCACGTTATTGTGTCGCGCGTACCAAAAAGATTCCTCATTTTACATCCCATTTAATCAGGACTGGCAGGTGATAACATGTTGTAAATGGATTATATCGTGCATAACCGTTCCAGATAGATTTTTTCTTTTCCCTCTATCATTTAGAACCTTTTCCAGACCACCTGTACCCAACACAACACTTTTGCGCCCGAAAAGCGCAGATGCGCGCGTAATATAAGACTGACATTTAAATAAGTCATAACACACCATACTTAACGGTAACCCCTATTTTTGTATTGTTTATTCTGATAGCCCATGATGCGTAGATATGATTTAATGCATCACTTTGCAGGCCAAAATCTTGTGACGTCAATTGTATTCCGTCCATATCTCATGACTGGAGTCGATGAACAATAAATAACCAAACTTGGTACACAGTTACTTTAGGTCAAAGGTGTTAATCATCAGCGCGCGCGCGTTACTATGAACAGTAGGCGCACATCGAATTTTGTATTAATGTTTGATGCAGAATTAACGGTGATGAGGGATAGCTTTACACAATTAAGGAATGGTACGAAGTAGAGATTGTTTGTCCATTTTCATTTGATTTAATGAGCGGAGCGGTTACGCGGATCACCATTTCGTCTCAGTGACGAATTTACATCTAGTTTTTCTTTGTTTTTTTGTTATTTATATTTCTTTCTGGTCACTTTTTGTTCCGACGATAACTCATGTACGATAGTGTTAATAATCTTGTAATTTAAAGTGATATGATAACATTGTGGAGCTTCAATTTAAAAAATTGTCAAACTTTGATATCTGAGCTACATAGTAGTGTTCAAATGGACAAATAAACACCCTAGAATACAAAAGTTTGGAAAGTTACACTGCCAATGGCAAGTTATTCATGAATAAACAATAAAACTCGGGGTGAGTTTTATTAACCTAGGTGTACACACAGTAAGTCTATGGGAGGAAATGGGCAAGTGAATCTGGTCAACTTACGATTTTCACTTTTTAAAGGGGAATGAAACCCAGAGATCTTACTGAATTCAGAAAGTACAGAACAGTACACGATGGAAAATAGTGAAAGTTTGAGCAAATTTGGTTGAACGGTTCAAGAGTTATGATTGTTCAAAGTTCATTTAATCCTTGTTATGGAAGATCCTTAAATTGGCAACTCTACCCACTTTTCAGATGAAAGTGTGGAGATCTTCCCATTGGATTTGTACACAAATTTTCAATAATTTGCAGCTTTCTGAAGTGTCAGTTGAGAAAGTATCTAAATTCTTTCATCAGAACATGTAGAATCATTTTTGCTAGGACATACTTGCACAACAAGCCAGAGCAAATCAGATATTATACTGCCGAAAAGCAATGCTAATATCGATATTGATAGAAAAGTTGAGAATAAGTGTATTTGTGTTAGAAGAGACAGAATGGTAAGTTCCACACTAGTGATCTAAAAGGTCTGAGTGAAGTCGCCGAATTAACAATCCCATAACAGAGATCAGACCTAAATCTTGTGAACAAACTAAACTAATTTCCTTCTTGTATTGTTCTGTAATCTCTGAATGCAGGAATGTGTCTGGGTTTCATTCCACTTTAAAGCACTAAATAATCATTTTGAAATACAATTTTTTCAGGGCTTCATTTTTAGACCTCATCAAAGACACTGGTAGCATGAGGAATCAAGCGGCTCAGGTTTTTTAAACTGTGCTAAATGTTAGCCAATACCTTTAACATAGTTATGTCTCACGCTAATACCTCGGCATGGTAACCCGGACAATGGGATAGAACTTCTATGACGTCATTTGTAAAAAGCTAGACTTATCATACATTTGCGATATCTCGAGCCGACAGTCGAATAAAAGAACCAAATTTGGTAAAGGTCAAGTTGAGGTCAAAGGTCAACTTTTGGTTCAAACAGCGTGCGTGGGCGCGTCTCCACTGGCGTGTACGGGCGCGTCAAAATTTTAAAATGCTCCAAATGACTTTTTGTTAACAGTACTACATGTTTCAGGGCATTTGGAGCATTTTTTGTGCGCGCGCTTACGCTCGCATTTTTCTCGCGCGCACCCGTTTTCTGACCGAATACCGTTGTTTTTTCGATGGATTTGGATTTCTGACTGAATTATCTATATATTAGAACCCTTTTCCGACCACTAGGACCCAAAATATTGCTTACAAGTCCAAAAAACGTAAATGTGCGCGCATTACGCGCGTAGTGAATAATGGCCATTTTTAAATCACTTATAACTCTCTACAATTAACGGTGACCCCTACTTTTTATTGCTTATTCTGATAGACTATGATGCGTAAATAGCATTTCAAGCATCGCATTCTATGACAAAGTGTTGTGACGTCATCTATGATGTCACAAAGAAAAAAACGTATTTCGGGCATATTTCATTACTGGGTTCGAGTAACATAACCAAACCTAGTACAAAGTCACTTCAGCTCAAAGGTCAACATGCGTGCTTATCATATGCGTGCTGGCGTCACGACGAACGCGTACGCGTAAGTTTAAAATTAAGTCACAGATAAGTCATTTTTTTCTCTAGAATAAACGATGACCTCTACCTTGTATTGCTCATTCTGATAGCTTATGATCCGCAGATAACAGTTTAGGCACAACTTTGCACGCCGAATACTTGTGGCGTCATCTATGACGTCTTAAAGAAAAATTTCGCGCATATCTCATGAATGGTGGAATTAAGAAAACAAAACTTGGTACACAGCAACTTCAGGTCAAAAGTCATCACTGGTGCTACTTATAACCGTCCGCGCGTCGTGATGAACGCATACGCACACGTCGAATTTTCAATTAATGTTTGAGTGACAATTTCAGGTGATGAGGGACATATTTCGTCATGCAATGATAATTGATATACATTGTTTGTCAGATATCTTTTTAAATTCAATGATCGGAGCCTTTACGCGGATCACCAATTCGTCTTAGTGACGAATTAAAATCTAGTTTTTTTTCCTGTTTCTTTCTGGGCATTTGTTGTTACCACGATATCTCATTAACGCCATCGTCGATAATCTTGTTACTTGGCATAGTTATGTCCCATGTTAATAGCACGCCACACAATTTTTGTCAGTGTGGTCACTTGTCCGTGACGTCATCTATGACGTCATTTGAAAAAAGTTAGAGTTAAGCTACATTTGCAATATCTCGAGCCTTCCGCTGAATAAAACAACCAAAATTGGCAGAGGTCAGGTAAAGATCACGGGCCATCTGCTGGACCTAACCACGTGTGCGCGCGCGTCAAAGTTATACAGGGCTCTAAATGACTTTGTTTTAACAGTACTATATGTTTTCGGTCATTTGAAGCATTTTGGAGCGCGCGCTTACGCGCGCGTTTTTTTCGCACGCACCCCTTTCCATGCGGAATAACGCGGTTTTTCGAGGATTTTGGATGTCTAACTGAATTCTACGTCATTTAGAACCCTTTCCCGTCCATCAGAACCCAAAATATCGCTTACACTCCCAGAAAACGTAAATACGCGCGCAAGCGCGCGTAGTGATGGACGGACATTGTTAAATCACTCAAAAATTTCTAGAATTAACGGTGACCCCTACTTTTTATTGTTTATTCTGATAGCCCATGACGGGTAGATAAGGTTCCAGGTATCACTTTCCATGACAAATTCTTCTGACGTCATCTATGACGTCACAAAGAAAGATCGTATTTTGCGTATATCTCGTGACTGGAGTCGAGTAACATAACCAAACTTGGTACACAGTAACTTCAGGTCAAAGGTCATCACTGGTGTAAATCACAGCACGCGCACTTTACGCCAAACGTTTATGCGTGTGTTTGATTTTAATGCTTGGTGGCGCATTTTTTTGTAGTTTTTCATACTTCCGCTACTTTGGCCCATAACTCCGCCATGCAGTGTCCTGTTGACACCGGACTACTTCCATTCGACAGAGAACATTCCAAATTATTCTCGAAGTGATTGGTCTAGGGGTGTCGGAGTACTCCTTGGGTGTCAAAATTCACCTAAAAGTTGACATTAAATTCGGAAATATCTGGATACTTAGCATGGCATTGCTTTTAAATAGATATGATACACATGTACAAATTTTAAGCTATGTTTATATTGCTTCTCCTAATAGCAAATGATGCGCAGATGCGATATCATACTTCCCTTTGCATGCCAAATTATGGTGACGTCATCTGTGACGTCATAAAGAAAAAAAAACTATTTCGTCCATATCTCATGTCTGGGGTGAAGGAAGATAACTAAACTTGGCACACAATAAGTTCAGGTCAAAAATCATCACTGGTGCTTATTATAAACGCGCGCACGACATGATGAACGCTACCGCGCTGGTAGAGTTTTAGATTAATGTTGGATACAGAATTAAATGTGAAAAGGGACAGCTTGGAATAAGCAATAATACGTCATACGTTGTTTAATCTCTTTATATCAAATCATCGGAACGAATACGCGGATTACCATTTCGTCTCATTGACGAATTAAAGTCTAGTTTAGTGGTGATCCGCGTATCCGCGGATCACCATAGATTTCGTCAGAATCTTTCTTCTTCTTCTTTATTCATGTTTCTTTCTAACCATTTCTTGTGTTCAAGATATCTCATTAACGCCATCGTCAATCATCCTGTAACTTAGCATAGTTATGTCACGTGTCAAGACCTCGCTACACAATATTTGTCAGTGTGGTCACTTGCCCATGACGTCATCTATGACGTCATTTACGAAAAAGTTAGAGTTAACCTACATTTGCAATATCTCGAGCCGACAGTCGAATAAAACAATGAACTTCGGCAGTGGTCAAGTTGAGGTGAAAGGTCAACTTTTGGTCCATACCACGTGTGCGCGCGCGTCTCCATGGGCGTGTGCGGGTGCGTCAAAGTTCCAAAATGCTCCAAATGACTTCTTATTGACTGTACTATATGTTTCAGGTCATTTGGAGCTTTTTGGTGCGCGCGCGTACGCGCGTGTTTTTTCGCGCGCACCCCCTCGGCCCGTTACATGGCAAAAGGGTGTATCTGCAAAATACACATTCTGAGAAAAATCACTTTGAAGTTTCAGCTGTTATCTTTGTTGTAAAAAGAGACTTTTTCAATGTTGATTTTTGTTTCATGTGTTAGATTATCATTTCAATTATTTCTCTATAAATTTTAATGATATGTAATTTTATATTTTCCTCAAAATAAGCATTTGTATGTAGATACAGCATTTTGCCAAGATTTTTCACTATCCACACTTGTCATACGATCACGGTAAAAGGACGTATCTTCACTTACCTCCTACAGTTTTATTGTGATATCATGGCAAATGGGTGTATCTGCACATACACCATTCGATTTCTGTAAACAAAACATGGCAAAAGGATGTATCTGCAGATACACCGTTCGGTTGGGTGTATCTATAGTTAAATCACGGAACAGTTTATCATTCAGTTTCAATGGCCAGACAATCATGTTTCCCACAGACCAGGCATGTGTGATTTAAGTCAGATAAAACAAAGGGAATAGAAATGCACTATGAAGTAGGCCCCAAATTGTGACATTTTTCAGGGCTGTAAACGAAGTTCGTTTTATATTTGACACACCGTGGAATATTTTTTTCATCACGGCAATCCTTGCATTATTCAGATCAGTGCATATTGAGTGCACATTTTTACGCTGCTTGTGCTTGCTTGCGCATCGCTGGTTGTTTGAATCTAAAAACTCTTTTAATATTGACTAAATTTGCTGTGAAAATGCAAGTCATGTTGTGAAACACCCAAGATAAGTCAAGATGAAAATATTGCAATGCCAATTTTTGTTAATATTATCGCATTTGTGATGAAGCAGTAAGCAACTGATGTCCCACATAAAACTCTAAGCAATCTAACGAGCGTACGTGTACGTAGACCACTGTACCGGCCGGTACGTCGTCGCGTACAGTACGTAGGCCGGGATTGTCGTTGACGCTTTGTAACGTAGGCCCTACATGTAGACTCGGGGCGTAGATAATTAACATTACGTACACAAATATTCTGCCAGGCCCAAGGTCTAGAATACCTTAGACTTTAGTTAATAACAGTTGAACACAGTTTACATAGTTTTTCTAAGAATCTCATAGTAACAGTTAATAAAACTTACCTTTTAAATTAATCAATCTTTGGAGTTCTTCTCTTGCTGGATCTGGCAATGATTTGCAACCTAAACTAAACAATGATTCACGCTCGCATGTAAAAACGTATGATACAATGGTTGTGGCATGCATTCTGCGCACGGTTGTATTGAAATGCGCTAGCGCACATACCCTGACCATGTTGGCAAAAAGCGGTATCTATAAAATACACCATGAAATGTTCATGACATACCCATGCAAAAACTTGGCCAAAGGATGTATGTGACAGATACATCTTTTTGCCATAAATTGGTCTTTGACTTTCGCTGCGCGAATATCACGTATGTGGCAGATACACCCTTTTTTGCCATGTTACGAAGCTGGTCTGTGCTCAATCATTTTGTTGGCAGAAAGGTGTATCTAGCAGATACATCTTTTTACCGAAAATCATTGAGCTCAGCAGCGGCTGGCTTGGGGCGTATCTATAAGATACATCCTTTTGTCATGAAACGACAGGATATTTTTGAAAAAAAGTGCTGCAGATAGCCCCTGCTATCTTGAAAAGGAGAATTCCTGCAATTACGAGACCTAGATAACTGAAAAGAGCGCCCTCTAACCCCACCCCCCCCCCCTATTGCAAAAACCTGAAAAAAAAAATCAAAATTTGCAGATACACCCTTTTGCCATGTGACGGCCGCCCTTCCCTACGAAATAGTGTATTTTTTCGATGATTTCGGATGTCTAGCTAAATTCTACATCAATAAGAATACTTTACCGTCCACCAGAACCTAAAATATCGGTTATACGCCCGAAAAAAACGTAATGCGCGCATGCGCGCGTAGTGAATGACGGCCATTTTAAAATCACTCATAACTCTCTAATATTAACGGTGACCCCTACTTTTTCCTGCGTATACTAATAGCCTTTAATGCGTAGATAAGATTTCAGGCATCACTGTGCATGCGAAAACGTTGTGACGTTATCTATGACGTCAAAAAGAAAAATCGTTTTTCATCCATATCTCATGGCTGGAGTTGTGTAAAGTGACCAAACTCGGTACACGGCAACTTCAGGTAAAGGTAATCACTACTGGTATCCGTATCCACGCGCACGTCATGGCGAGCGCGTACGCGCATGTCAATTTCTAGATTCATGTTTGATGAAGTATTTGATGTGATAAGAGGCACTTTTGAGCAAGCAACAACAATTTTCACAATTTTTTCAGATCTAATGATCGCTGCGAATACGCGGATCACCAATTCGTCTCAGTGACGAATTAAAGTCTAGTTTTTCCTGTTTCTTTCTGGTCATTTCTTGTTACCGATATCTCATTAACACCATCGTCAATAATCTTGTAACTTGGCATAATTATGTCTCATGTCAATAGCACGCCACACATTTTTTTCAGTGTGGTCACTTGTCCGTGACGTCATCTATGACGTCATTTGTAAAAAGCTGGAGTGAACCTACATTTGCAATATCTCGAGCCTCCCGCCGAATAAACCTTTTGGCAGAGGTCAAGTTTAGGTCACGGGTCATCTGCTGGACTAACCACGTGTGCGTGCGTGCCTCCACGGGCGTGTGCGCGCGCGTCAAAGTTTTATAGGGCTCTAAATGAATTTTGTTAACAGAACTATATGTTTTAGGTCATTTGGAGCATTTTGGTGCGCGCGCACCCTTTTCTCGACCGAATAACGTATTTTTCTTTTCGATGGATTTAGATGTCTGACTGAATTCTACATCGTTTAGAACCCTTTTCCGACCATCAGGACCCAAAATATTGCTTATATGCCCAAAAAACATAAATGCGCGCGCATTGCGAGCGTAGTGAAAGATGAGCATTTTTAAATCGCTCATAACTCTCTAGAATTAACGTAGTCTGAATCCAGACTCCGCCTCTGCGAAGCAGAGGCCGGCCGCTAAGCGGCCTTCTGAACGAAAACGTATTTGGGGCTTTTAACTTGTCTATTGTTTATCTGGCCACATATCTGGAAGACGACTGGATAAGTCTCCTAGCTGCCACGGAAGTCCATGGGTTTTGCCGCTTCCCAAATTTCAACCATCGTGGCATTGCTTACCCACTAAGAAAATTCTGAAATTTAATTACCTCGACCAGTGCACAGCCTTGGACGATCATAAACATGTCAACACCTCCACCGAGAGGGCCTCTTGATGATTGCCAGATCTTCGTTCGTTAGTTTCTCTCACACGTTCGGCAAAACTTCGGTCTTTTCCGGTGCGAAGTTGCCAGTTTTAGCAGTGGTATTATATAGATACAAATGCGTATTCATATGGGAAGTAAATTGTGATTGAATGCAAATATCATGCCTTAAAAAAGGGCAGATTTTCTGATTATATATTAGTTTTTATGTGGTTATTTCTTTTCTTTTTGAGAGAAATGTGTACCACTGTCTTATATGTAGCCAGCATGGAACGGCAACCTCATGGCAGTAAACAATATACAGCTGTACGTACTTGTTTACGTTACATGTACACAGTACACCGCACATGCTGATACAACTAGTTACATACATTGCAATAACTGTTTTTCGAGGACGGAGCTGTTCTTTTGTCAAAGTAAATTCGTTCATGAATTACTGTTGGTTATTTTAGTGTTATATATCTAGCTTTACAGATGATATGTCTTAGATTATACGCAGTATAACTTTATCATTTACGTAATGGCAGTGCCTCAATCAGTTTTGGAAGGCGCCATAGTCTACGCATCGCGCTGCTTGGGAATTGAACGTGTTAAATGTGAACAGCGGCGTGCGTTGCTAGCTTATCTGAGAGGACAGGATGTTTTCGTTGGTTTACCGACTGGATACGGCAAGTCATTTATTTATCAGGCAGCACCATTTTGCCATGATTATATCCAGAAACAATTATCTTTAAAAATGTTTGTGTCTCACACTGACATTAGCGACAAAAACCATCACCCATCAATCAGCAATATATTTATTTATTACTATCTTACTAAATAATATAAATCCAAGACTAGTCATAAACACAAAGATGAAAATTACGTTGTGCATGAAGGATCATACATTAAAAACTTTCCTCATTATTTTGAAAATTACTCATCATCGCGAAAGAAGTCAACAGGCTGGAAAATATATGTCAAAAGACATCAACAGATTAATTATCCTCTCAGAAATATAAAATCAAGCCTAAAAGTCTCCTAAGATCAATTAGTGCTATTGCACTTGACCAGCGTTACATCTGAAAAAGTTTTAAGTATTAAGTAGATCGCCGATATGTACTTATCTGTTTTATTTCGTGCGGGCGCGCGTGCATCAGAAAAGCGTTTTTCTTTTAAATTACCAACATGGTATAGCTGCCTTCCCAGAATTAGGTTTATTCCACCACTTTTATCTATATATTATGTAGCTATCGATAACGATTATAATCATAGAATTAAACATTTGCTTCGAATAAATTCATAGCTCACCTGCATATATGTTAATCCTGAATCGTCGTCCGTTTCATCAGGATGGGTTTCCGTGTCATCTTTACGATTATTTTCGATTGCAAACAAACTTCGCTTTCTGTTCCTCACTGGCGTATCACTTGCCATCCTCTTAAATCGTGAAGTCGAATTATCAGGTGTACGTGGAGCCATGGCACTCTCAAATTTCTGCTGAAATTCATCTTTTTGCTCACTTGCATCTTTCATTCGCATGAGTTTTGTACGACAACGGTCGCAGAGGTACAGATCGTCCCTCGATGACGATGGTTGAATATCAAATCCCAAAACATCTTTAACAACCTGCCTCAAATTCGCTGCCCGACTCGATGTTGACGTAGGGGAACTTTATGTTTTTAGTGTTAGAAGATTCACCTCTCATACGAGACATTTTCGTCCCCGTAACTGTACCTTTCCAGTTACTGCTTTCTTTGGAGTTGTAGCCATCTTGCTGACCTACTTTCCCCAGTAATGAACGTGAACTATAAGATCCACGGATTTTGTTGAGATGATAATAAGCATACAATCATAATGTAAATTAGCACATTGCGGGATAGCTGCACGATCAGATAAGAACTTCGGGGAGAACGTGGTTAGTGAGGAGAGAGAGAAATGGGTAAACTCAGTTTATTGACTTTCTGACAAGACTGTTGTATGATACTTTATTTTCTATTTCATGATGCTGTTTCGGCTTTACTAACACCATGAGTGATGTACTTCACGAGCTTAAAACTTCGTATAATAATTTTAAACTCATCATTTTATTTTTTATACCTACTTGTGTTTCTTTGCATCTTGAAAATCTCTTTATAGAAACACGTCACAGTGTTTTACATCGTTCTTCGCCCTCCTATTCTTCTTTCTCATAATTTTCTGTTTTTTTTTCTCTTGTCTTCCTTTCCTATTCTTTTTTCTTTCTTTCTTTTTTCTTTGTTCTATCTTTTAATCATTATTTTTTCATTATCATCACGTTATTACCCTCCCTTTTCTTCCCCTTTTTATTTCCCTCTCCTATAATGATCTTCAACCGATCCGCGTCTCCGCGGATCACCACAGATTTCGTCAGAATTTGTTTCTTTTTCTTCTTTATTTATTGGTGATCCGCGTAACAGCGGATCACCATAGATTTCGTCAGAATTTTTTTTCTTTTTCTTTATTTGGTGATCCGCGTAACCGCGGATCACCTTAGATTTCGTCAGAATTTGTTTCTTTTTCTTTATTTATTGGTGATCCGCGTAACCGCGGATCACTATAGATTTCGTCAGAATTTTTTTTCTTTTTCTTTATTGGTGATCCGCGTAAACGCGGATCACCAAAGATTTCATCAGAATCTTTCTTCTTCTTTTTGGTGATCCGCGTAAACGCGGATCACCATAGAGTTTGTCAGAATTTTCTTTTTTATTTGGTGATCCGCGTAAACGCGGATCACCTTAGATGTTTTACGAAATTTTTTTCTATGTTTCTTTATTCATGTTTCTTTCTGGTCACTTTTGTTCAACCGATATCTCAAGAACGACAACAGCGTTAGTCTTGTAACTTGGCATAGTAATGTCCCATGTAAAGACCTCGGCATGGTAGTCTTGTCAATGTCATAGACAATCCGTGACGTCATTTATGACGTCATTTGTAAAAAAGCTAGAGTTAACCTATATTTGCAATATCTCGAGCCGGCGGTCGAATAAAACAAACAAACTTGGCAAGGGTCAAGTTCAGGTCATGAGTCATCTCTTGGTCCAAACCAAGTGCGCACACGCGTCTCCACATGCGTGTACGGGCGCGTCCAAAAATAAAAATGCTCCAAATGACTTCTTATTAACAGTACTATATATTTCGGGTCATTTGGAGCATTTTGGTGCTCTGTGACGTCATAAAAAAAAAAAACTATTTCGTCCATATCTCCATGGTCTGGGGTGAACGGAAGATAACTAAACTTGGGCACACAATAATTCAGTGCTCAAAAAATCATCACTGCTGTTATTATAAAACGCTGCGCCACGAACATGATGAACGCCTACCGCGCTGGTAGAGTTTTTAGATTAATGTTGGATAACAGAATTAAATGTGAAAATCGGACAGCTTAGAATAAGCAATACTACGTCATACGTTGTTTAATCTCTTTATATCAAATCATCGGAACGAATACGCGGATTACCATTTCGTTCATGACGAATTAAAAGTCTAGTTATGGTGATCGCGTATCGCGAATACCATAGCATTTTCGTCAGAATCTTTCTTCTTCTTCTTTATTTCATGTTTCTTTTCTAACCATTTCTTGTGTTTCCAAGATATTCTCATTAACGCCATTCTGTCAATCATCCTGTTAACTTGCCATATTTATGTCACGTTGTCAAGACCTCGCTACAACAATATTTGTCTAGTGTTGCTCACTTGCCCATGACGTCATTCTATGACCGTCATTTACGAAAAAGTTTAGAGTTTAACCTACATTTGCAATATCTCGAGCCGACAGTCGAATAAAACAATGGAACCGCATGGTCAAGTTTGAGGTGAAAGGTCAACTTTTGCGTCCATACCACGTCGTGCCGCGAAGCGCGTCTCCATGGGCCGTGCTGCGGGTGCAGTCAAAGTCTCCAAAATGCCTCAAATGACTTCTTATTGATGTACTATATGTTTCAGGTCATTTGGAGCGCCTTTTGTGCGCGCGCAGTACGCGCGTGTTTTTCGCTCGCGCACACCCCCTCGGCCCGTTACATGGCAAAAGGGTGTATCTGCAAAAATACACATTCTGAGAAAATCACTTTTGAAGTTTCAGCTGTTATCTTTGCTGTAAAAGAGACTTTTTTCAATGCTTATTTGTTTTCATGTTTTAGATTATTTCATTTCAATTATTTCTCTATAAATTTTAATGATATGTAATTATATTTTCCTCAAAAATAAGCTTGTATGAGATACAGCATTTTGCCAATTTTTCACTATCCACACTTTGTCATTACGATCACGGTAAAAGGACGTATCTTCACTTACCTCCTTCAGTTTTATTGTTATATCATGGCAAAATGGGTGTATCTGCCCAATACACATTCGCATTTCTGTAAACAAAACATGGCAAAAGATGTATCTGCAGATACACCGTTCTGGTTGGCCGTGTATTCTATAGTTTAAATCACGACAGTTTATCATTCAGTTTCAATGGCCAGACAATCATGTTTTCCCACAGGACCAGGCATGTGTGATTAAATGTCAGATAAAACAAAGGAATGAAATTGCACTATGAAGTTAGGCCCCAAATTGTGGACATTTTTCAGGGCTGTAAACGAAGTTCGTTTTATATTTAGACAATCACCGTGGAATATTTTTTTCAATCACGGCAATCCTTGCCATTATTCAGATCAGTGCAATTGCAGTGCCACATTTTTACGCTGCTTGTGCTTGCTGCGCATCGCTGGTTCGTTTGAATCTAAAAAATCTTTTAAATATTGACTAAATTTTGCCTGTGAAAAAATGCAAGTCATGCTTGTGAAACACCCAGATAAGTCAAGATGAAAAATATTGCCAATGCCAATTTTTGTTAATATCTATCGCATTTGTTATGAAGCCAGTAAGCAACTGATGATCCCACATAAAACTCTAAGCAATTCAACGAGCGTACGTGTCGTAGACCCACTGTACCGCGCCGGTACGTTCGTCGGTACAGTACGTAGAGCCGCGCGCTATTGTCGTTGACGCTTTGTAACGTAGGCCCTACATTGTAGACTCGGGGGGCTTAGATAATTAACATTACGTACACAAATATTCTGCCAGGCCCAACGGTCTAGAATTACCTTTAGACTTTATCTTAATAACAAGTTGAACAACAGTTTACATAGTTTTTCTTAGAATCTCATAGTTAAACAGTTATAAACTTACCTTTTAAATTAATCAATCTTGGAGTTCTTCTCTTGCTTGGATCTGGCAATGATTTGCAACCTAACTAAACAATGATTCACGCCGCATGGTAAAACCGTTAATGATACAATGGTTGTGGCATGCATTCTGCGCACGGTTGTTATTTGAAATGCGCGTAGCGCCCAATACCCTGACCATTGTTGGCAAAAGCGTATCTATAAAATACACCATGAAATTGTTCATGAGCATACCCATGCAAAAACTTGGCAAAGGATGTATGTGACAGATACATCTTTTTGCCATAAATTCGGTCTTTGACTTTCGCCTGCGCGGAATATCACGTATGTGTGGCAGATACACCCTTTTTTTGGCCATTTACGAAGCTAGGTCTGCTGCCTCAATCATTTTGTTGTGCAGAAAGTTGTATCTAGCAGATACATCTTTTACCGAAAATCATTGAGCTCAGCAGCGTGCTGGCTTGGCGGCGTATCTATAATATACATCCTTTTGTCATGAAACGACAGCGATATTTTTGAAAAAAAAGTGCCTGCAGATAGCCCCTGCTATTCTTGAAAAGGAGAATTCTGCAATTACGACGACCTAGATAACTGAATAAGAGCGCCCTCTACCCAACCCCCCCCCCCCCATTTGCAAAAAAACCTGAAAAAAAAAATCCAAAAAATTTGCAGATAACACCCTTTTGCGCATGTGACCGGCCGCCCTTCCCTACGAAATAGTTGTATTTTTTCGATGATTTTCGGATGTCTAGCTAAATTCTACATCAATAAGAATACTTTACCGCTCCAACCAGAACCTAAAATATCGGTTATACGCCCGAAAAAAACGTAAATCGCGCGCATGCGCGGCGTAGAATGATGACGGCCATTTTAAAATCACTCATTAACTCTCTAATATTAACGGTGACCCTCTTTTTCCTGCGATACTAATAGCCTTTAATGCGTAGATAAGGATTTTCAGGGCTCACTGTGGCCATGCGACAAACTTTGTGACTTTATCTATGACCGTCAAAAAGAAAAATCGTTTTTCATCCATATCTCATGGCCTGGAGTTGCTTGTAAAGTGACCAAACTCGGTACACGGAACTTCAGGTAAAGGTAATCACTACTGGTATCCGTATCACGCGCACGTCATCGCGAGTCGCTACGGCGCATGTCAATTTTTAGATTCATGTTGATGAAGTATTTGATGTTGATAAGAGGCCACTTTTGAGCAAGCAACAACAATTTTCACACATTTTTTCAGTCAATTTGATCCTGCGAATACGGCGATCAACCAATTTCGTTCTCAGTGACGAATTAAAGTCTAGTTTTTTCTGTTTCTTTCTGGTCATTCTTGCTTACCGCATATCTCATTAACACCATCGTCAATAATTCTTGTAACTTGTGTCATATTATTCTCATGTCAATAGCACGCCACACATTTTTTTCAGTTGTCGCGGTCACTTGTCCGCTGACGTTCATCTATTGACGTCATTTGCTTAAAAAGCTGGAGTGAACGCTACATTTGCTAATATCTCGCAGCCTCCCGCGAATAAACCTTTTTGGCCATGAGGTCAAGTTATACGGTCCACGGGTCATCTGCTGGACTAACCACGGCTGCGCTGGCGTCCTCCACGTAGGTATCTCTACCACCACACTCGCTCCACAAAAAACTCACAAAAAAAAAAATCTGTGCGCGCGCCCTGTCAAAGTTTTAAGGGCTCTAAAAGAATATTTGTTAAACGAACTATATGTTTTAGTCATTGAGCATTTTTGGTTGCGCGCGCACCTTTTCTCGACCGAAAAAATAACGTATTTTTCTTTTCGATGGATCTTAGCATGTCGACTCGAATTTCTACATCGTTTTAATAGAACCCTTTCCGACCATCAGGACCCAAAATATTGGCTTATATGCTCCAAAAAAACATAAATGCGCGCGCATGTCGGAGCGTAGTGAAAGATGGAGCAATTTTTTTAACACTCGCTCATAACTCTCTAGAATTACGTTTAGTTCTGATCCAACTCTCGCTCTGCGAAGCAGCAGGCGGCCGCTAACGCGCCTCTGCAACGAAAACGTATTTCGGGGCTTTTAACGCTTTGTATCTTTATTGGGTTTTTTTTTTTGGCCACATATTCGGAAACGGACTTGGATAACGTCTCCAGCGCCAACGGAAGTCCATGGGTTTTGCCGCTTCCCAAATTTCAACCATTCTGGCCATTGCTTACCCACTAAGAAATTCTGAAATTTAAATTACCTCGACCAGTGCACAGCCGTTGGACGATCATAAACATGTCAACACCTCCACCGAGAGGTGCCTCTTGATGATTGCCAATCTTCGTTCGTTAGTTTCTCTCACACGTTCGGCAAACTTCGCGTCTTTTCCTGGTGCGAAGTTTGCCAGTCAGTTTTAGCCAGTGGTATTATATAGATACAAATGCGTATTCATATGGGAAGTAAAATTGTGATTGAATGCAAATATCATGCCTTAAAAAAGGGCAGATTTTCTGATTTATATATTAGTTTTTATGTGGTTATTTCTTTCTTTTTGAGAGAAATGTGTACCACTTGTCTTATATGTACCACATGGAAACGGCAACCTCATGCAAGTAAACAATATACAGCTGTACGTACTTGTTTACGTTAATGTACACAGTACACCGCACATGCTGATACAACTAGCTTACATACATTGCAATAACTGTTTTTCGAGGACGGAGCTGTTCTTTTGTCAAAGTAAATTCGTTCATGAATTACTGTGGTTATTTTAGTGTTATATATCTAGCTTTACAGATGATATGTCTTAAGATTATACGCAGTTTAAACTTTATCATTTACGTAATGGGTGCCTCAATCAGTTTGGAAGGCCGCCAAGTCTACGCATCGCGCTGCTGGGAATTGAACGTGTTAAATGTGAACAGCGGCGTGCGTTGCTAGCTTATCTGAGAGGACAGGATGTTTTCGTGGTTTACCGACTCGGATACGGCAAGTCATTTATTATCAGGCAGCACCATTTGCCCCATTGATTATATCCAGAAACAATTATCTTTAAAAAATGTTTGTGTCTCACACTGACATTAGCGACAAAAACCATCACCATCAATCAGCAATATATTTATTTATTTACTATCTTTATAAATAATATAAATCCAAGACTAGTCATAAACACAAAGATGAAAAATTACGTTGTGCATGAAGGATCATACATTAAAAACTTTCCTCATTATTTTGAAAATTACTCATCATCGCGAAAGAAGTCAACAGGCTGGAAAATATATGTCAAAAGACATCAACAGATTAATTATCCTTTCTCAGAAATATAAAATCAAGCCTAAAAGTCTCCTAAGATCAATTAGTGCTATTGCACTTGACCAGCGTTACATCTGAAAAAGTTTTAAGTATTAAGTAGATCGCCGATATGTTACTTATCTGTTTTATTTCGCTGCAGGCCCGCGCGTGCATCAGAAAAGCGTTTTTCTTTTAAATTACCAACATGGTATCAGCTGCCTTCCAGAATTAGGTTTATTCCACCACTTTTATCTATATATTATGTAGCTATCGATAACGCATTATAATCATATAGAATTAAACATTTGCTTCGAATAAATTCATAGCTCACCTGCATATATGTTAATCCTGAATCGTCGTCCGTTTCATCAGGATGGGTTTCCGTGTCATCTTTACGATTATTTTCGATTGCAAACAAACTTCGCTTTCTGTTCCTCACTGGCGTATCACTTGCCATCCTCTTAAATCGTGAAGTCGAATTATCAGGTGTACGTGAGCCATGGCACTCTCAAATTTCTGCTGAAATTCATCTTTTTGCTCACTTTCATCTTTCATTCGCATGAGTTTTGTACGACAACGGTCGCAGGAGTACAGATCGTCCCTCGATGACGATGGTTGAATATCAAATCCCAAAACATCTTTAACAACCTGCCTCAAATTCGCTGCCCGACTCGATGTTGACGTAGGGAACTTTATGTTTTAGTGTTAGAAGATTCACCTCTCATACGAGACATTTTCGTCCCCGTAACTGTACCTTTCCAGTTACTGCTTTCTCTTGGAGTTGTAGCCATCTTTGCTGACCTACTTTCCCCAGTAATGAACGCTGAACTATAAGATCCACGGATTTTTGTTGAGATGATAATAAGCATACAATCATAATGTAAATTAGCCACATTGCGGGATAGCTGCCCACGATCAGATAAGAACTTCGGGCGGAGAACGTGGTTAGTGAGGAGAGAGAGAGACAATGGGTAAACTCAGTTTTTATTGACTTTCTGACAAGACTGTTGTAGATACTTTATTTTCTATTTCATGATGCTGTTTCGCTTTACTAACACCATGAGTGATGTTACTTCACGAGCTTAAAACTTCGTATAATAATTTTAAACTCATTCATTTTATTTTTTATACCTACTTGTGTTCTTGCATCTTGAAAATTCTCTTTATTAGAAACACGTCACAGTGTTTTACATCGTTCTTCCCTCCTATTTTCTTTCTCATAATTTTCTGTTTTTTTTTCTTGTCTTCCTTCCTATTCTTTTTTCTTTCTTTTCTTTTTTCTTTGTTCTATCTTTTAATCATTATTTTCATTATCATCACGTTATTAACCCTCCCTTTTCTTCCCTTTTTATTTCCCTCTCTATAATGATCTTCAACCGATCCGGGCGTCTCGCGGATCACCACAGATTTCGTCAGAATTTGTTTCTTTTTCTTCTTTATTTATTCGTGATCCGCGTAACAGCGGATCACCATAGATTTCGTCAGAATTTTTTTCTTTTTTCTTTATTTGGTGATCCGCGTAACCGCGGATCACCTTAGATTTCGTCAGAATTTGTTTCTTTTCTTTTATTATTGGTGATCCGCGTAACGCGCGATCACTATAGATTTCTGTCAGAATTTTTTCTTTTTCTTTATTGGTGATCGCGTAAACGCGGATCACCAAAGATTTCATCAGAATTCTTTCTTCTTCTTTTTTGGTGATCCGCGTAAACGCGGATCACCATAGAGTTTTTCAGAATTTTCTTTTTTATTTGGTGATCCGCGTAAACGCGGATTCACCTTAGATGTTTTACGAAATTTTTTTCTATGTTTCTTTATTCATGTTTCTTTCTGCGTCACTTTTGTTCAACCGATTATCTCAAGAACGACAACAGCGTTAGTCTTGCTAACTTGGCATAGAATGTCCCATGTAAAGACCTCGGCATGGAGTAGTCTTGCTCAATGTCATAGACAATCCCGTGACGTCATTTATGACGTCATTTGTAAAAAGCTAGAGTTAACCTATATTTGCCAATATCTCGACGCGGCGCTCGAATAAAACAAACAAATCTTGC
>JZLH01S0634500.1:7166-17722 GCA_001188425.1 Eucidaris tribuloides | reverse complement strand
AATATTTTTCATTGCTCGAACAATGCGGTCACGTTTAAGCTTTTAACGAATACATTTCAGACTTAAAACCGAATGGCAAAGTGGATGTGGCTCACTAATGAAAATGTTATCTCTATTGCTCGAAGAATAATACATATTGGCTAATAAGCGCACATCACATGTATACATGTACGTTTATGTTCATGAGAAATGAAAAATTACGATGATTCTGAGCTCTCGCTCGGATCGTTCGCGCATATAAATGTGTATAAATAAATGTTTCTGAAAGGATATTGCATGAATGTGATTCCTGTTATTTAAATATAGCGTAATACAAAAATTAATTGATCAGACGCGAAAATCACATTGTGAAGCGCTCGCCTCTCACTCACCGACAATAGTAAAATAAATAGTATTTGATACACGTTCAGTAATGTTTTAATTCCTACGAAATTTGGTTTAAATGCTTTATAAAATGCGACCTCGCCGGGCTTATTAACCAGCTATTCTTCTGATAGGACAGAGTCCCTATTTAAGAAATATACCTTTAAAATTGTGTTTACCATGCCTAGAATAACCGTCTTGTTCGTAATTCCTATTTCAAAAATTTCCTGCCGTGGGAGGGGTTCCTTCACAGTCCAGGGGTCGCGTTCGTATCCTGCGGCAAGTATGGACTACGCAATTAAACAGTGTTTCACATATATGCCTTACTTTCCTCTAGAATCTAAAAAAACTGACTAACAATGATTATCCCTAATACTTTTTCAGAAGGTATACCTTTAAAATATGTTCATTTACCGAAATGCCTAGAATGCGTCTTTCTATGCGTATTTTCAAAATTCTACCGTAGGAAGGGGGTATCCCCTCCCACACCCTCCCCCGTCGCGTCGGCTATGCGTTTCCGTCGATGTTTCCGTAGAGCTCTAAAAACGCGCATTGCCAACACCTTCCCTAACCCCCCGCTTGGTTGCTTTGCTCCCTCGCCGAGGAACTCATACTGTCACATAAATGTGCCCCCATCGAGATTTTGCCCCTCCAAAACTAAAAGTGTTCCGGCGCGCCTGACAGTGCATACATTACCATGGCGCGACTAACACACGTCGGGTGGCATGCATCGGTCACACATGGTCAGCTCCAGACCAGTGCAAGCGCGATCTGATTGGTTGGCAAGAACTCAATTTTTTTTCTTAACTTATGCCTGTTAGTTGCTGGCTCCTTCTCCCTTTAAAGGACAGTAACGTGATTGGGAGGAGTCACAAATGCCTCAAGAACCAAAATGAGTTTAAACATACCCTACACACTGGCTAGAATGTATCAAGCTGGACGGACTTGTCTGGATTTGTTTACTTGAGGAGAAACAAGCTCTGATTTACATATCGAATCAATCTCCGGCACTGATAGAAATTGATCGCTCAGAAAGCTACACGACTTCACCGTCTCAACATTTTCCGATAACTATCATACAACAAAGAGGACATGAATGTTTATGCAATTTTCACAGCAGAAATTGTAAACAGTATACTTGATTCTAGGAGCATTTTGTCCTACATTGTGGACAGCTTCCAATCTTGCCATTTCCTTTGATGACATCATCCTCGAAGGCAGCGATAACGCGGCACCTGTACTCAAGACAATCTTTATTTAGCTCCGTACCCCATTATTTTGATCGCGATTGTCGGGCCGTTTGGAATTGGAAAGCAAGCAAGCTGGATTGAGAGCGAACCAAGGCTAGATCAGCATAAAAATCTCATGGGAGGAAATGTTTCGCCGCGCCAGTATATCGACTGTCTATTTTTCACCCCTACTCTCCAGCGATGTTTTTTGATTCATCTGCAACATTCTAAATAAAAACCGGCTGTTTTGTGGTTGCTGTTTACCGATGCACAGGTCGCAAGGTTGTGTGAATAAAGCGATTTGTCAGTCGAACAAGACATATTTACTTAGAGCAAATCGCGATGAATAGCCAGAATTTTTGTGTGTATGGAAGGTTCGAGGACGTTCTGGTCCAAGTGCATCTACCTTTTGTTATTCGTTTTGATATATTGAAATATATTGTAACAACATTTTTATTACATTTGCATCTGAACAAACACGCCATCAAAATTTACGTTTAAAGACATCATATAACAATATTCCCATTTTTTTAAAAGTGAGGTAGGCCTACATGATTCCCCATGCTACCATAGTGTCTTTGATAAGGTCTAAAAATGAAGCGCTGGAAAAAAATCAGTTCAAAATGATCATTAAGTGCTTAAAAAAGTAAAAATAATTGAGAGACCATTCCCGTTTTCCCCATTTACTGCTGTGTTGCAGAATTATTGTCGGCCGAGAATAATTTATGTGCCAATTTCTATCTGTAGGCCTACATATTTTACAAGTGACAGCATAACTGTATGAACTTCTGTGTTTTAGGGTGTTTATTTGTCCACTCAATCACTGTCAGGTATGTTAGATAGCAAAGTTTAACACTTTTTAAATGGGTCTTCCAAATGTCATATGGTGTCTTTAAACGGCTTGTGTTTGATTGACCCCCACCTCCCCAAAAAGGAGATGTAGGCCTAATTGTTGCAATGTAGTATTGATCTCTGTCCTCCCATGGTGTCTAATAATGGTTTATTTTGGGACTATCCACCACCTGAAGTGACCCCAGGTGACCCAGATCGATCTCCTACCTTCCCCTATGGAGGAGACAACAAAGATTTAACTCATGTATGACGAATGCATTTCTCTCACTCTTGGGGAAGATTTTATTCCTTTTATCACGAATAATGATTGTATTTACGAATATAGTGTAATTATTCTCTAACATAAATGATACGCACTATTTGCTACGGATCGCTGAAGAACTCCGAGATTCAATTTTTCTTTCACGGGGGAATAATACGAAGTAGCAAAACCATTTTGTGTTTTTGAATGGGAGGCAGCCTGTATAGTACCCGACAAATAGAAAAGATCCTATTTTTATGATGGTATAGTCAGCAAATTGAAAAGTTTGTGTGAACGTATGGGTCGTCTAGTAAACAGAATGCACGTGTGGGCTCCGATACTCAAACACAAAGGCGGTTAGACAAAAGGAGGCATGTTACAAAACGCTGATATATTATTGTTGTGTTTGAAACCTGGATAATAATGATTTATTCCGGTGCGGGAACGTCGGAAATAGCTGAGCAATGAAGGGTGAAAATAGATGAGCGTTTCCTGATACCAAGTTCGGTACACATTTTGTATCAATGATCGGAGTGCAAGCAGCGAACTGACACTCTTGCTCATACCGTACTGTTTGTTAGTGATTGCTTCGACGGCTTCAAGTCGAAAGAGCGTCCAGATGTTGAGAAACAGTGTTGCAATAAAGTTTACTTTTCTTGTTGTTTCTTCGCAGATACCCGGCTTTCTTTATGAGCAATAACAACGACAACAACCAACCGGTGATCATCAAAATGGAGGCCGCAGTGATGGATTCGGTGGGTGTGACGTACGCGTCGCCGTCGGTCCCGGGCAGCGAGAACCTGACGGACTGCATGAATCAGACGTTAACCAACTCCACGGGTGGAGAGGAAACCGAACCACTAGGACTAGCAATAATGATAAGTTTATCGTCTGTTTTAGGGATCATCATTTTAACAACTGTTGTTGGAAATGTTCTAGTCTGTTTATCTCCACTCGTCTGTCACCGATTAAGAACAGCCACCTACACATTTCTGGTGTCTCTAGCCATAGCGGACTTACTACTCGGAGTAACGGTGTTGCCGTTTAGCGCCGTGTCAACGTTAACATCAGAATGGTACTTTGGCGCCGTTTTCTGTAACATTTATACGTCGTGTGATGTCATGTTTTGTACGTCTTCCATTCTGCATCTATTGGTTATAAGTTTGGATCGCTATATGGCCATCACGCGGCCGTACGCTTATCAACGCAAAATGAACCGCCGTAAAGCGTACGCGGCCCTGGCGGTCGTATGGACCATATCGCTTCTTATTTCATTTCTCCCATTGCACTTAGGGTGGAACACAGACTCGGGAAAAGTCCAAAATTACGAAGATCCTTCACAATGCACTGTGGAAACGAACACATTTTATGCATTATTTGATGGAATTGTACTGTTTTTCGTCCCGCTTGTGTTAATGACCTTGGTTTATATTCGCTTGGTGCGAATTGCTAACCGCCAGGCGCGGGCAATTCAAAGACTGATGATTTCCAGTAACTCGGAGAACGCTGAGGAAAGAGCGAACCGCAGACGATCGGTGGACGAACATCGCGCGCTAAAAATAATCGCCATCGTGATGGGGTGCTTCGTCATTTGTTGGGTGCCATATTTTTCGATATTTACCTTCGCTCCTCTGTTAGACTGGAACATTCATCCCATTCTATACCAGGTTGTGCTATGGCTCGGATACTTAAACAGTTTGGTGAATCCACTCGTTTACGCTGCCATGAATCGCGAATTCCGTCGAGCTTTCAAACGTCTGCTGACCTGCATGAGATGGAACCCACCAGACGACAGTTACGATTCCCGCTACTACACCACAACACAATACTCCACCAACCGGACGACGGACCGGTCACGGTCCGGCTCCAAAATGGCGCCGTTCGCTACAGCGCCACCAATCACCAATCATCGGGCAACGGTTCCAATAAACACACCTTGCAGTTGCCTCTGAAAACCAACGGAATTTATATGAAGTTATTTCGGTCTTCCAGCAGTAGCACCGCCCCCAAGCCACATGACAGCAGGCAGGAACTTCTGTTTAACATTATGCAAATTGTACTTGTAACGGTGGATAATAATAATAATAATAATGTATGTAACTAACATGACATACAAACATACAGTACTGCTCACAATTCGTCGACGATCATCCGAACCGTCGTATATGTCCATCTGGTGTCAAAATAATCGATTATTTGAGTGTTTTTTTTGTTTTTTTTTTTTTTTTTTTTTTACTAGAAAACGAAAGTATAGGTCTCATTCTATATCTGGAGAAAGAACCGTGATATAAAAACTTTTAATTTTCAAGATATTGATGTGTTTTTAATGCAAGGACGTATCAATTTTGTAAATTGCGCTCTTCCCATTGAAATAGTGTACAGCGCGTAGACATACGACGGTTTGTTTGACCTTGCGTATGATACGCGCGGTCAGCAAACTGTCGTATGTGTCCGCATTGACTTTGCGTGTAAATGAGACATACGACAGTTTGCCTGACCGCGCGCATCCAAATTGCGGTCAGGAGTGTAAAAGTGGCTATGGGGTTTTTGTACAGGAGAAAGCATAATCAATGAAACCGAAAATACATGCGTCTAGCTCTTTTGAGATTTCTCCACCAATTCTTTATTTTGAGTGAAAATAAAGACACTGCTTTTCAGAAGAGATCCTTGGCCTTCCTGTCATACATTTTTCTAGGAATGAATATCCGTAATAGCTTTGCATGGGCAGTGGTAATATATGGTTAGATTTAAACTCGATTTTCTCGAAATCACGTTTCGCATCGTCGTATAGACATACGACGGTTCGGATGACCGCCGACGAATTAACCTACCTCGCGCAACTCGTGTATTACGCATGACATACGCGAAGGTTGCGCACAGGCTACGCGAAGCTTACCCGTAACCGGCGCGCGAAGCGTGCGTAGTTTACGCGAATACCCTGCTGTTACCTGTGATAAATAAGTGTAACCCGCGCGCAAGCTTCACGCGCCATGTTGCCCATTACAATCGCGCAGGTTGAATGTCGTGCGCAACCTGCGCATTTGAGTGGGTTAATAATTGTGACCAGTACTGTACAAAGAGTTAATCAGTAGGCTAATAACTCAATTCTGATAATATATTAAAATAAAAATACGATAAAATATTTTACAAATGCCGTTAAATATTCATTGTTTCTTCTACACTGTAAATCATGTAAACAAATTTATAAAAACTTTTATGTAACACTTGAGAATCACTTGAACACGTTTAATTGGAAATCATAAACACATTTAATTAGAAATTCCCTGTATCCCCTATAAGGTATTGAAAGTTCCTGTTTATTTCTGTAACACTTCATAAACACTTGAACACGTTAAATATGAAATCATAAACACATTTAATTAAACTGTAAACCATTTAAACACATTCATAAACACTTAGTCACTTAAATGCGTGAACAAACATATTTATAAACACCAAAACACTTGAAGAACACATAACTGTTTAGGTGTTTGTAAAAGTGCTGACGCGTTTATGATTTCCAGTTAAACGTGTTTATGATTTCATATTTAACGTGTTCAAGTGTTTATAAAGAATTCACAGGCAGATACAGGGAATTTTAAATTAAATGTGTATATGATTTCCATTTAAACGTGTTCAAGTGTAAATAAAGTTTCACGGAAAGGTGTTTATAAATTTGTTTAAATGATTTACAGTGTATCCGGTATTTACAGGAACCATATTAACATTAATGGCTTCATCGGACAATCAAACTTTAGAATATTGAGAATGATCAAAGTACTTAAAGTTAACAAGAAAAATTGTATTTTCTTCTAAAATAAGGTGATAATCCTCAGTCTACTAAAAACAAGTACATGTCTAGTCTGGGGTGCGATTTTGTGACTTGCACTATTTTGACTTAATCTCATGAATAACATGGATATTCATGAATTACACCATAATAATGATTTTCAACTTGAACACGCATTATTCCTTAGTGGATCAAAGGAATCTACACCATTTTTTCTAGTTTTCCTTGAGAATCATTTCAGGTGAATATTGCACTGTATGGTATTTGGAATGACATTATAGTTGTTGGTGCTAATTAGAGCATATAGGGATTAAAATAGGCCTATCTTTTAATTGAATCTATAAATCGAACGTTTATCGATAGTTCACCCACTCTGGCATTCTTTTATAAGAAGTGCAAAGCTTTACCATTTCGCACAAAATCAATATGCATAGAAAATGTGTTCCTTATCAAAAGTATTCGCGAGCCCTGTTTTTATAGTACTTAGTCTGTGTTGCTACATGTATCTGTAAATTGTTCATTTCGCAGTACATATATAGCGTGATCATGCAAAACTGATTTTTCCAATAGTTCTGACGTTAACGAAGTAAAGACCCAAAAAATATAGATCTAATTGGGGTTTAGCTTGTTGTATACGCTCTCAAAATGAAATGCTAAATGAACATTTGAAAGGACTGAAGAGTGACTGACAAAACCTTCTAAATGTTGCTTTTAGTATTAATCTGCCAAATTTAACATAATGTTGAATCCAGGTCGATAAAAGGTTACATAGAACATATTGAAAGCGTTGTCACTCCTCGGTCCTTGTTGAAATAACATTTCAACAAGGAAATAACATTTCGGTTTAAAATGTATCATTGTTATGTAGAAGTTCTGTACGCAATAATTTCCGATTGGTACGTTGCAGCTATACAGAAATCCTTGTAACTCTTATAGAAAAACAGGAAAAACTGTGTTTTTAGATCAATATCACTGTGTTACCTGTTACGTGATGAGATTTGAAGTGTGGGTCAATAAGAAATCAAATCACGATTCGATCACAAATTTCTCAAAATAAAAAAGTAAAAAAAAAACTTAGCCATACCAGGGAATAATAATATAATTATTTTACTTTCATAGAATATTTCGGTCAGTCAGACTTACCCCACATTCGGCTGATGATAAAGTTGTCTTTCAGAGGTATGTTAAAAATATATACCTGTGTCTAACCAACATTGTCCTAACAGGGGCTGCATGCCGCAGTAGCGTACCGGGAATATTAACCCGTTGGAGACTAGAACGAGACATCTTGGGCTGGGGTCTATGGAGAGTGGTGATATATCAAAATCAAAATCCCCAATGGGTTAAAAGGGGGGACGGCAGCCATCAAGTCTGAATTGGAGGAGAGTGTCTCCCGACAAGAAATAAAAAGAAATAAGCATGAAAACGTAAATATTAACTAATGCAAGTGTGGAACACGTGTCGGTTGAGCCTCCACCACACTTCTGCTTGTGTTTTTTTTTGGGGGGGGCGGTCCGAAAAGCATTTTACGACATCCAAATTCTAAAATATAACTAATAAAAAATGTAAGAACTGTCTCATATTAATTATAAACATATATCCGTTTAATTTTGCATTAAACAGACGAAGAAAGACACCTAAGTGGTTAAAAAAACTACCACTCGTACAATTTTGAATATAGACGAAGTATTTTACCCACAATACGGTGCATTACCCGTTTCGGGGTATATTTTATGAATTTGTTAGTCTAGTACCAAATATACTTTGACTTGGATGAAGTTATTCGTCTGTCTATCCGTCCGTCCGTCCGTCTGTTATGGTTTTTTTTACAAAGGATTACACCGGAAGAATCATCTTATCACGTGATCATTTTTCTTTGGCGATAGATAATTTTCACAGAAAAACACAATTGACGGAAAACCTCAGACAGCAGAACACTTTAAAAACAAGCATAACTTTGCAGTCTTTAATTTAAACTCATTCTGCACTTATATTGGTGCATTATCATGAACCCGACAAAGCACTTTTGCATTGTACAGCAATATATTGCACCCTGTTTGGATCTAACTTTTTACCGTTTTTTGCACCTTCGATAAGGTTCACGTTTATACTATGAAGGGTGCAAAATTAACCCAATGTAAGAACCGAAGCATGCCTACTAAGGACTGAATTTGCGCCATTCACCATTAATAATACAAATTTACACCTTTTAATATGTTTTTCATGCTGCGTTTTGACTGTGAAAATTCATGCACTGTACGGTGTATTTCCCAATGGGAACGATACAATTCATTGCTAGTTTTGCGTAAAACAAAAATCGTCTAATCACAGCTCAATTGAAGTGATGCTGATTTTCCCTGCTGAAAAAGAAGTACATGTATTGTTTAAGTAATGGCAAAGTACTGTAATTGTGTCATATCTCAAACAAGACTGATTAATTTCAAAGTTTTCCGACTTGTCAACTCTCACGAACTCGAGTGAACATGGATCTTCCTCATTATATTTCACATTGATTTTCATAACCTGTTACCCACCAACAATTGTTTTCTTATTCTGGAAATTTAATAAGGCAAAATTCACAGAACAAGCAAAAACGGGCTAAAATCTAGCTGATGAACGTTGTGTTATTATAAATAATTTTTTTTTTTGATAATGTACAATCGCAGGGAACAATTCCAAACTAGTCTTGGCTGAATAGTTGGTGGCCGTGTGTTCGAATCTGCAGCTACTGCGACCGGACATTGTGTAATCGGTGTTTATTGTGTAAAATGATGATATGGGCAATACTTAGGTGTGTATATTGTTGTATTTTGTTTCTCAGAAGTTGTGTGATTTTTTTTTTCTAGAGTTGCATATAATTATATCTATATCTATATAAATATGTATATATAATTATATAAATAATATTACCTTGTATTATCTCGATACATCTTTACAAATAAATGAGAACATTCTATGAAAGGAGAGTTACTATTTTGCTACAGTCACTTGTATTATGCTTCCAATCACTTTCTTCTGTGAATGGGTACTTGAGCATTGCGAATCAAATTGTTTCTTTTTGAAGAGGGTCCTCAATATACAGTGTGTATCAATAAAAAGTTAATCCATGTTTAGAGCTAAAACATTGCCAACTATTTTTATTTTAAAGGTTTATAACTATACTATAACTATACTTGAAAACCCATTTATTTATTGTATAGTTTTGATTATCCACTTATTTGTATATTTGTATATTTATATGTTTAATTAGTAAGAAGTACGTAATTAATAAGTTTTGCTTTTGGTCGAATAAGTAGATTTATTATTAGTAAATTATATATTCGTATTTTCAATTTTTTGTAAAGCGCTATGAAACTTTGTATTTAGTATTTAGCGCTATATAAATAACCATATTATTATTATTATTATTATTATTATTACTACTACTACTACTACTATCCCTAAAGAGCAATTTTTCCTCTTTTCAATGATACCTCACTTGCGTCACTCGTGTCATGCATGACCGAGTACATTGCATTTGAAGAGAACCATGTCAAGTTACACTTTTTCCAAGTTTGGATCAACGGATGAAAGAATTAAGACACCGATGAATGGGTTCATGTTTTAAAGATGAGAGGTTATGTCACATTTCATGCAAGTTATGCCAAAACTTGGAAAAAGTGTGACTTGACATGGGTCTCTTCAAGATCAATTAACATGGTCATGCATGACACGAGCGATGCAAGTGAGGTATCATTGGAAAGAGAAACAGTTGCTCTTTAGGGATATTATACTTATAAATCTCTATAATGAAAATAGTTGGCAATATTTTAGCTCTTAACATGGATTATCTTTTTATTGATACACACTGTATATGTAAAATGTGTATGTATGTATGTATGTATGTATGTATGTATGTATGTATGTATGTATGTATGTATATATGTATGTATGTATGTATGTATGTATGTATGTATCTATCTATCTATCTATCTATCTATCTACCTGTCTGTCTAACTATCCGAACCATCTACCTCTTATACACATATACTTTACTGGTACATTATGTATAAATTCGTAGGAATACCTTTGATGATCCATT
>JZLH01S0634488.1:27238-42471 GCA_001188425.1 Eucidaris tribuloides | reverse complement strand
GGTGTGGTTTTGTCTGTACAAACTACGGGGAGGGGGGGGGGGGAGTTGTAGCTCATTATCATAATCCAATATTTCCAGACTTGATGAATCACAGATGCATGACTAATCAAAATTAAGTTCAAAATTAATTTAAATAATTCTTGGGTTGGTAGGATCAGATTTAGCCAGCAAAAGTTACAAATTATACTTATATCTCATCATCATAATCCAATATTTCCAGACTTGATGAATCACAGATGCATGACTAATCAAAATTAATTTCAAAATTAATTTCAGTATAATTCTTGGGTTGGTAGGATCAGATTTAGCCAGCAAAAGCTACAAACTATACATATCTCATTATCATAATCCTTTCATCTTTCTCCAGACATGTATGATGAATTGTCTGTCTGGCTTCCCTGTCAGAGACCAATTCATCAAGATCGTGAAGGTTGTAGGAGAGATGGAGAGTAAGCGGAGAGTAAGTGAGAGAGGCAGAGAGAAAGAGAAAGAAAAAGAGAGAGGCAGACAGAGACTCTTTTCACACGGAGGCCAAAACATGATCACAAACATGATTGCAATAGCTGATCATAACAAACTAGAATCAGGATTGTAATCAAATCGTGAAATTCAAATCTTGTTCTAGAAGTGCTTTCTTATCCTCCCGAAATATGTAGCATATCTCTTGACATGAAAAACATGGGAGCTTGTGCGACATTACTGTAAAGGGACAAGGTGCCAGCAACTAACAGGCATAAGTTAAGAAAATATTTGAGTTCTTGCCAACCAATCAGATTGCATGTGCACTGCAGGGAGCTGACCATGCGTGACCAATGCATGCCACGCAACGTGTGTTAGCCGCACCGTGGTAATGTATGCACTGTTTGAATTGATAAGCTCCTCCCCCTATAGCTGTTTCTGGAAGTTTTGTCTTAGGCTAAAACTTACAAAGACGAAAAATAAACACAAATTAACTAATTTATAGGGCCTTGATGAGGGTGAGTATCACACAGTACCCCTTATTTAGGCTGTTTTTGTCACCATGTACCATAACTCTCACAATACTCACAATGTCATTTATTTTCTTAACTTATGCCTGTTAGCTGCTGGTGCCTTCTCCCTTTAAAGGCACCCTTTAACAATGTTCTCGTAAAAAAAAAAAATAGCTACATGATCATGATCCTTTATGCTACTAGTGTCTTTGACAAGTTCTAAAAATGAAACCCTGAAAAAATTGCAGTTCATAATAATGATAAAATGCTTTGAAAAAAGTGAAAATCAGTGAGTGACCATTCCAGTCCTGTATGTGCACCGATATTTACCTATGTGCACCATATTTACATTTACATTTACATAAACATTTACATAAATGTTTTTGTGTTCTAGGGTGTCTATTTGTCCGTTCAAATACTATCATGTAGGTCACATATCAAAGTTTGACTGTTTTGATAATTTGGAGCTTCCACAATGCTAAATAGAGTCTTAATTTCTGCTGGAATACCAAGCACTCTGGGGCATGTGTACAAGTGTGTCACAGCTGCATGAATCATCCAGTGCACTGTTAATTGACAGCGTACACAGGAACACAGCGAAGTCCACAAAGACATATTTATCATGTGTACAGCTGGTAACTGCAATTACCACGATTAAAATCGTTTTTGCAATCGCGATTCAGTCGCCGTGTGAATATGGTCCGAGAGAAATATGGAATGAGAGAGGCAGACAGATAGAGTGAGATCTCTTCTATTTCCAAGTTTCCTCCTGCGGTTTTTTTATTTACATTCCCATAAATTGGTGTTCTTTTTATAGCGCTAATTAGAAGGCCCAGACATTGCTGGTTTGGTTTCATTGTTAGACTTCTCTCGCTGTTTGTGAGCTGTCATAAAACAGACAATAAGTCACTGATCATGTATCCCAGCAACATCTTGTGAAAGGTTTGTCAGTGTTGAAATTTCTTGTCTTTGGCTCTTCTGATAGTTAGATATTTATTGAGTTAATGTGATATCATTTTGGGTATCTGAGTTGAAGTTAATGTGATATTCATCTTCTGTATCTTAGTTGAAGATAATGTGCAGCAATGGTTTGATGATAGACAATCTTATATCAATGTTCCCCATTCCCTTGGTCTTCAGGTGAAAGGATATTGCATTTCATTGTAATGTGGAAATAGCTCACCATAACTGTTATCAAATATTTGTAGCATTGACAGCATGATTGTAAATTTGTGTAGATGTATCGTGTTATAAGAGAAGGATCTTGCTGTTGTGACTGTCCACTACTCTGTTCTGTAAGTCTGTGATTTTCAAAATACACAGAGATAGGTACAATACATTTTTCAAGGAACTACTTACCAGGTCAAAGGTCATCCAAACATCATGTTCATGTGGCCATTAAATCATTTTGAGAGCCTCACATGCTGATCGCTTTAATTTGATCTTCCTACTAATGGGGTGGATCAACAGACATTAACAATTAGTGCATTCTGCTGATAGTAATTTGTCAAATGAAGGCCTACTCTCAACTAATGAAGTTTGTATGCCATTAACGGAGAGGCACCTGTGTGGGTGTGGAATTGGGAGAGAATCAGCATGATCTGCTAAAATATGTTAAAGCCCAAGTATATATAGTTTTTTGTGGTCAATCAAATTTTTCATCAATCTTTCACATAGTGTGATAACATGTACAGTATTTGTCATTTGTTAGGAAACAGCATCAACCCTATTGAAAATGGTTTGTATTTAATGACTTGTGACTGTTTTAATTATGGGGAGGGGGCACTTTTCCATCACTTTCTTTAGACTAGAAGCATTTCAGAGCATGTCGTTTTCAGGACAGTAATAGATGATATACTGGTCTATCTCAAAATCATTAGAGAAAAGTTTGTTTTTCACCATATTTTCCAAAACGAAACATTGCCTTTAAAACTGCAACAAAAGATTGCATATTGAAAAATCTGAAATTCCATAAAAGAAAGAAAGAAAAAGATTGATGTTGCATTTCATAAACTTGTTTATGTATATAAACTGATATATAATAAAAGATGTATAATAAAAAGAGACAAGAGTGAAGAACTGAAATGCATTCATTCTCGAGCTGGGAAAAGGAAAATGGAAAGTTTAAAAAAGATGAAAAAAAAGTTAGATTTGATATTGGCTTTAACTTATTGCTTCTTGGAACTACCTATCTCTAAATTAAATCTTTGGACATCAGAAAACCCAGGAATCAACAGGTTAAAGCTGCCCCAAACAGTGCATTTCACCACTTTCCACTATCAACATTAGGTGAGCACTCATCCATGCATTTGTGCATTTTATTAATTCTGGCATTCTCTATTAGCACTCTCGATTATTGAAAAGCGACCGTCATCAATTATCACTCGCGCCTTCCCCGTGAACTTATCTCAAATGCGTGCGTAGACTCCACATCAGCCACAAATTTAATTTGTGCCAACATGTAGCTATCCTAGTGTATATACTCCACATGCACACTGTGCTATTTATTTATCCTCAGCACAGCTTGTGATACACACCCCTCTGAGCCAGAATGGTCGAGCCCCAATCAAAACCAATTTGTATGCGGTGGAAACCCCGTTTCTCTCCTGTTGAACCGTAACTAAACTGCCGAGAGGCATCTTGGTACGGCTCCCTCATACACCTCCATCTCGCAACCGTGCTACCACCGAGCTAAACCACACACATATGGACGGACACACACACTGACACACACACACACACACACACACACACACACACACACACACGGACACACATGCAGCATCATCATCATTGGTGATCTCTTACACTCCCCGCCGTTATCTAGTTGCGGAATTGCCAACCCCGTAAACTCGACACTGGTAACTAAAACACGGCACTCGGTGAGAAAAGTAGGGATGCTACTACTGCGTCGTCGTACTTCTATACTTCTGCGCCTCACCTCATCATGACGTGCAAGCTTCTTCATCCTCCTCCTCCTCGTACGGAGAAGGAGAAGTTCACATCCTCCATCGGTGTATCCCTTTCATCCCAGGTCCTCTTGTCCTCCTCGGAGTGGATGATGCTTAAAGGGAGATATTAAGCGGATGTTGGTTTTCGCGTGCGTGACTCGTTCAGGAATATTGGATTTCTCCCGCGATGTGCGAGGATACTGTGAGTTCAAATACTTAGTGGTGGATGCATATTTTTGGAATCTTGCGTAATTTTTGCTACATGTTCCAGAAATCACTTTGGATGGATATTATTTTTAGAGGATACATTTTTTGGAATCCTGTCTTGTATAGCTTCAGATATTTACATGGATATTGTTAGAGGATATAGAGGATATACATGTTTGGATTCATGTTTTGTCGCTTCAGATGTCCCCCAAAATTGGTTTGGAATAATATTATTAGAGGATACAAGAAAATCATCAAAGCTTTTATAGAGCTACATGTTTGTTATCTGAGTGAGGTAACTCCAATGCAAGTACATGTAGCTGAGGATATGGTGTGGGATGGAATATACAGAAACATTCATCCAAGTAAATTTTACTTGTGGCATGTGAACAAATTAATCCTAACTTAAAAAGTAATGACAAATTCTGTATCCTGAGATTGATGTTTTCCTTTATTTATAAACTGACTAATAGCCTGATATTACAGTTGTTTATCAGGCCCAAATCAATTTCAGAAACAAATATTTTGCTAGAACTGGTACTCTTTCAACAATTTTGCAACATGACTAAATGTGTATCTGTTCTCTTTTAAAACAGATGTTTTTCTTTGTTACTAATTTGAAGAAAAGTAATTCTAGAATTTAAGAAAGTGGGTAACTGTCAGGTATGTCAACAAAAAGCTGGCTGGGTTCCAAACTAAGTGAAGCAGAAGTTATTTACTGCAAGCTTGTTTTGATACGGAATAACCATATTCTTGCTCACCACTAATTTGAAATATTCAAGCCTGCGGACATAGTTTTGCAAGTATAATTTCATCCCCATTGTGATTTGTAGGGAGCATTCCTTCTGAGCACTCGCAAAACAATAATTAACCAACCAACCAGCTAAATGAATAAATACATGAAGTGATAAAACCAAGTTGTGTACTTAATAGCTAGCTCAGTGAGTAAATAAACAAGTAGGTGAATAGATAAATGTATAAACAAATAACTGAATGAATAAGTGATAGTAATGTGAGGTAAATAAATAACTAAATAAGTAGATAAAGTAAAATGTAAGTGGATAAGTGAATAAACAAATGGGTAAAATATATAAATTAATGTACATATGATAAAAAGGAGACAAAAATATGAATAATTAAGGTGTAATCTCTCATTAAATATATTGAATTTTGTAAATTAGCAGATAAAAAGTGAGTAAATTATATACAAACAAACAAATTAATTAATATATAGATAGATTAAGGTATGAATAAGGAATAAAGAAGACAAAAATATTAACAATTTACCTTTAACTTCTCATTAAATAAATTGAATACAGTAAATAAGTAGATAGATGAAGTAATGTTTAAGTGAATAATAAACAAATGAAGAGATAAAAAGATAAATTGATGTATGAATGAATAATTAAAGTAGACAAAAATATCATTTAAAAAACATAAACCCTCATTAGATAAGATCATGCAGTGATTAACTTGTGGAAGCTATCTTGGGAAGTTAATTTGACAGATGCCTAGTACTACCTGTTGTGCGTTGTGAATCGATTTGTCATCAAACTTGCATTATATACAGCCCCATGCAGCAAACAACCAACAACGACCTCGGTCATTTGTGATTCACATTGGATGCTAACCGGCAGGGACAGAATGCAGGTCAACTTGCAATGATTAAGTTACAGCGTGTGTACGGAATACATCGAGGCTGCCAGTCGTGCATGCATCGATACCCTTACATCTCAATATAGTGTACGGATATCCCCCGAATACCCCCCAATTTTGTGTCGCCCGCTTTACGATAAACGTCCCGCGTCACCGTGTTCCTTGAATTATTCTGAAAATCCTGTGGAATCTTGCTCCGGTGCACGAGTGCCGATATCATGGAATAATTTTGGAATATATTACAGCAATCTTGCGTTATACCAACGGGGTCAGTCGCGGAGGGATGCGTATACATGCACGGATATCCATCAATTTCGGCTCGTAACTTGGTAAGTGCATTCGAGTTATCCGAGGCTCATAACTTTGTACATTAGCCAGAAGTCATCGGAAAGACAGGGGCATAGCAGGGGTTTTCCCACAAGGGGGCATGAATGTACAGTAGATGCATATTTGAAAGAATGATGTTTTACATGTTTTGTTAGTGTTTTGCTTGTGGGGGGGGGGGGTGATGTTGTTTCAAAAGTGCAGAAACTGTTGCATGAAAACATGGTAGGATCAACCAATTTATAATGCTTTTACACAAGATTATATTCCATTTATATGAAGTGAGGAAAAATTGGAAAGATATATTTTCTGCTACTAAATATTAATGGTAAGATTATGTACTACAGTACACAATGTAAGGAGTCTTTAAATGACCCCCCCCCCAAAAAAAAGGAGGGGGGAGGAGAATAAAAACAGCAGGATAGAATTACTGGCAATGTGTTTCCTGCCAGAATATTTTGTGAATAGCTTTAAGGTATTGTTGTAGAAGCAAATTATTCCTCGCATTCGGTATTTCCGAAAACCAAATCCCCTTTCATTCTTTTGAAAGGAGAAGTAGGGGTAGCAATTTCCATTAGCTGATGGGAAGGAAATTTCTTAACAATGAATAAAATTGAAGTTTGATAATTGTCTAAATAGTCAAATTAAGTGCCAAGTTTTGTTTCCACTTTTGTTTTCTTTTTACCAAATCCTCCTTGACGCTTACATGTATGTACTTACGATACTCCTGTAACAACATGCCTAGACTGCAAAAAAGTCACATAAATCTTTCCAGTGAACATGTTATTTCCTCACAAACAAAATAATGAGAAAATAATAAGAGCAAATGATATCATGAAAAGATAAGGGTGCTAAATATACTTTATCCTGCTTCCAATTAAAATGCTAACCCAACAAAAGGTGATTAAAATCAGATATCAGATGAGGATCGCAATCAAAGCAAAGACATTTTCCTTCATCATCATCGCCCATCAAGTTCAGTTTGTTGTTTCCATCATCGTCCAAAGCGATAATCTCGAAATGTAACCTAAATAACAGGCCACATCGTCCCAGACGAGGAAAGACATGTCAACGTAATTACCGCGTGATTTATCACACTTGCTAGAGCTGTCACGATTATGTCTGTTTACCGTCCACTTGAGTTTAAATAGGGACTTTGATACGGTGATTACATGTCCGTCTGTTTATATCACTTTCATTATGTTTGTCTGTTCAGATGTGTGTGTATGTGTTTTGGTGGGTATGTGGTTCATGCGTGTACATGTATGTGTAATTATGCCAGAGCATTGATACATTTTCTTCATAACTTTCTGTAGAGAATCTTTCACAGAAATATACAATACCAATATGAATATTTGACAAAATCACAGTGATTATACAAGGATACATTTGGTTTTTTTTTTTTTTTTTTTATTGTAACAAGGATACATGTTTATATCCTTGTGTATGTGTTACTTTTGGGATGTTTGTCATGTATGTATTATTTGTGTATGTGTGTATTTTGTTGATATGTTGACACTGTTTTTTTTCAACAACACGTCTACCTTGTGCAGAAATAACAAAATCAACATAAATATTTGAAAATAAATTACAGTGATTGCACATGGGTTCTTCTGTTTGTGTCACTGTTGAGATGTTTGTCATTTCAGATGTATGTATTTTGTGTATGTGTGTTTTTGTGGGTATGTGACTTATTTGACGTTACTGTAAGGGAAAGTGCCTCAACAGAGATTTATTTAACAACACATAGTAACTTTATCACAAATATATGAATATTGCAAAAGATACACTGACAGCTTTATTGATTTGTTTTTGCATCAAAGCAACTCTATTTGGATCATATTTTACAGAGAGAGTTTACTTTCTGCTGGATTGACATAAATGGTTATGTGCTGAGAAGCCATGCAAAACTCTTGTGCAGAAGTGTATGTCCATAATCGTATGATTATGCATGCAGTCTATTTTTATGGTGATTTGCAGAGTTATGTTGGTATTTGTGTGTGGCTTCTATCCAATTACTTCTATAATTTGCGTATAAAATGCGATTTGCTACTTGGAAATACCCAGCCTCCCCTGTGAGAGGTTTGTGTGTGTTTGTGTGTGTTTGTGTGTGATGTGAGTTACAAGATGTGTATACAGTTTGTACCTATCAATGTTTGTGTGTGTATAGTGTAGATGCCTTTGAACTTGTGTGTGTTCGTGTGGGTATGTATGAATGTGTATGTTTGTGTGTGTGCATGCTTGTGTGTGTGCTGAATATGTATGTATTTGTATGTTAGTATGTGTACTGTATGTATGTATTTTGCATGTGTGTTTATTTTGTTGCATTTGCATACGTGTATGCAGGTGTGTATTTCTTGTAAAATGTATTTTTATTTGAGTTTGTTAGTGTATGTGTGTATACTGTACTTGTATGTGTTTGCATATGTACATGTACATGTATGTCACTAGTTTTGTGTATCTTAATGTATGTATTTTTGTCCATGTGAATATTTGTCTGTTTATGTATTGATTCATGTAGGTCTGTGTATTTTTGTGTGTGTGTATATTTGTAAATCTGTGTATTTCTGTGTGTATATTTGTGTGGCTGTATTTGTATAATTGTATTTGTATTTTGTGTGCATCTGTGTGTGTGTTACATGCATTTTTGTCTGCACATAAGTACATGCATGTTTGTATGTTTGTTGTGTGTGTGTGTGTGTGTGTACAGTGTGTGTGTGTGTTTGTGTGTACAGTATGTGTGTGTGTGTGTGTGTGTGTGTGTGTGTTTGTGTTTACAGTATGTGTGTGTGCATAATCACATTCAGGCATTATGTACATGCTACAGTAGTTCCTGCGTTTGTCTGTTTGTATGTGCAGGCATGTGCCAGCTAGTGTGAGTGTATGCTTTGTGTGTCTGTATGTGTGTGCAGGTATCTGTATGTTTGTGTGTATGTACCGGTATGTGTATGATTGTGTGTGTGTTTCAGATCTTTAACTTCACCTCCAGTAAGTATACACACTTTAATCCCCTCCTGGCAATATCAGCTGATCGACATGGCTGCGCTGTTTTTAGATTTGAGGTGTCATTTTCTTCAAGGAGCCGTAGTTCATGTTACCCTGTACCCGACATGATGTATGTAATTACCAGGTGCAGATGTGTTGAAGGCATGATTAACGAGTGAGGCATATCTCATCGGTTGTTCGGCAGAAAGGCCGTAGCATATGTTCCCGGCAGAAGGGCCGTAATACTCAATTGTCTCTAACTTGAGAACCATTGGCTATTTTCACATGAAATTAAAGTAGTGTGATATTTTAAGATCCTTCCGTCAGTCTGTTAAGTGCAAATATCAAATCAGGCTATATTTTTCAAATTATAAAAAATTTACTGTAAAGGCTCTTCTACTGGGAACATATGCTATGACCCTTCTGCCGATGCTAGGGCCCTTCTGCCCGACAACCAACGATCTAGGCAATTGATAAACAGGAGGGGTATAAATGGTCTTGGGCTGCCACTATGGGGCGGGGGTGGAGCATGTTACTCTATCCCCGACATGATGTATGTAATTACCAGGTGCATATGTGTTGAAGGCATGATGTTTGAGCAAGGCATACCTAGCAATTGATAAATGGAGCGGGAGGGTATTAATACCTGGGCTAACACTAGGGAGTTCTAGGGATACACTTCCCCCTATAATTCTGAAGTTCTAAAGCCATTTCTTCACAATCTAGCATTTACTGTGGACTGGCGAAAGATGACAAGTTATATATATATTTTTTTGGAGACAAAAAAACAGCTGGGGGGGGGAGGGCATTTACTTTAGTCCTCCCTTAGCTGCATATACCCCTGTATTTCATATCATTTTGAACATGTAGGTGCAAACATAGGTAGAAGTGCATGCAGATAGTATATCAAGTGGCTAATACAATGCACTCTATTAAAATTCTATGCCCTTCCGTGCCCTTCTATGAACTCCACTGTGTTAGTCTAATGTATTCATATCTAACACTGATTGTTCAATTACAATTTTGATTTTCTCCATGTTGCCTGTCACCATCAAATATTTATACTTGTACCTGTACTAACTGTTGTTCACTGGTGCTTTTGTAAGCAACTGGGTACATTTAGTGTATCGTCGGTTGTCCGGCAGAAGGGCCTTAGCATATGTTCTCGGCAGAAGGGCCTTAACAGTAAATTTTCTCAAATTTGAGAAATATTGCTGTATTGGATATTTTCACATAACAGACTGAAAGAAGGGTGAAAAATATCACACTACTTTGATTTCATGTGAGAAAAGCCATGGTTTTTAAGTTAGAGACAATTTAGTGTTAAAGGTATTGGCTAACATTTACCACAGTTAAAAAAATTGAGCCGCATGATTCCCCATGCTACCAGTGTCTTTGATGAGGTCTAAAAATGAAGCCCTGAAAAAATTGTGTTTCAAAATGATTATTTAGTGCTTTAAAAAAGTGAAAATCGTAAGTTGACCAGATTCACTTGCCCATTTCCTCCCATACACTTACTGTGTGTACACCTAGGTTAATAAAACTCGCCCCGAGTTTTATTATTTATTCATGTATAACTTGCCATTGGCAGTGTAACTTTCCAAACTTTTGTATTCTAGGGTGTTTATTTGTCCATTTGAACACTACTATGTAGCTCAGATATCAAAGTTTGACAATTTTTTAAATTGAAGCTCCACAATGTTAGCCTATCACTTTAAGGCCCTTCTGCCGGGAACATATGCTAAGGCCTTTCTTTCAGACAACCAGCGATATAGACCATAGCTACTTTCAAGCTTGCCAGCAATTCTGTATTTATTATGATGTGTGTACACGTGCACATAAACAACATAAGATATAACCGTCACACATAAAATTAGTTTCTACATTGCCTGTTTTACCATTATTTGGGGAGGCTGGGGGGGGGGGGTTGGATTTCACACTAGTCATTGATCTAGGGCATGACATTTGTCCACTGACCTTTGACCTTTAAATTTCAATTTGTCTAAGCTTATGTTTAAAAGAAAGTATACTGTTAGTACCTTTATTGGTTTGAAACAAATAATGTTTTCTTTTGGCAAGTAAGTTATATGAACGCAAACTGATATTCTTACTTAACCATTCAAATACCTAATATAATATTTGTCCATTTCTCTCTCATAGCTATGCAAACTTAAATCCCTAAGGACCTTTTCAAGAGCTATCTACACACACGATGAGAATTATGATTTCTTTGTATGATTATCACCTTACGCTCCATTCTTTTTCTTAAGGCATTCCCATAATGCCAGATGACTCATCTTACGAAGTATTATCGATTGTTAAACAAAAACCAATCCATCGCCCTATTTTACTGGAGCGATTTTTTTTCTTTGTCAATTGTATGTTTATTTTGTTCTTAAATGCATTATGATTCTGAAGCAAGCATCTTTCATCTGTTGTGCATTTGTGAGAGCATTGTTGTATACCTGGAATGGCATGCTTGTTGGCATACATGCCATGCCTGGAGTTTTGTGGATAAATAAGGGGATGAAAGATTGAAAAGATTTACCTAGAAATGACTCATTAAAAAATCAATACTCACTGGGGTCCCTACTGTGTAGTTGATGCCTGGTGCACAGTGGTGATAATTTATGCAGAAGGGTATCATTGTTGTATTTGCTGGGGGAGGGGGAGGGGAGGGGAGGGGAGGGGAGGGGAGGGGAGGGGTTGAGGGGGCAGTGCTAACAGACCAAAAGTGGTGACTGACCAAAAACCTTGAAATTTATTAGCGTAGGATATCTGCTTGTATATTATGTATGAGGCTGGAAGATTGTGTTCATTAGATAACAGATAAAAAATGTAACAAAGAAAAATAGAAAGACAACATCAGGGATGGCTATGGTTGATGAAATATACATGCTCCTGTTTTTTCTTTGTGTGTTCAAACCTACGTGGATGTGTGTATGTGCACGCCCATGCGGGTGTGTGTGTGTTTGCACGCCCATGCGGGTATATGTGTGTGTGTGTGTGTGTGTGTGTGTGTGTGTGTGTGTGTGTGTGTACATGTATATAATGTATATATGTATGTACACGTGTGTATGTCTATATTGTGTGCATGTGTATGCATAATTGTGTGTGTGTTGTATTTGAGAGTTGTGTTGTGTATGTTTGTGTGTATGTTCATATGTATGTTATGCATGTGTGTGTGTGTGTGTGTGTGTGTGTGTGTGTGTGTGTGTGTATGACTTTATGTATATAGAGCTCTACAGGTATTACATATAATATACATTGTATTTCATAATAAGCAACAAAATAACAAAAATGTACGTTATATGCATGTACATTCATATATCTGTATTCACACAATATTTTTCTAAAGCCAAAACCCCCTGTAAAATTAGTGCATATTTAAATGATATTTCAAAAATAACAATGAAACTCTGTATTTTTCTATGAATAAGCTAATGCCCTGTCATGTGTGATTTACCCAACCAGAAACACGAAACTTGTTTGCCTCATTTCCCAATGCGCAAAAACAACATCGTTGCGGTGGAGCGACAGCACAGTTTTTTTTCCCGCCCCACTTGCCCTGCGTCTTCACCACACATGGTGGTTCGGCCAAAACACCCAGCTGTAGAAATATGTGTGACAGTACACCCGTCCAAATTGGCACTCTAATTTGCCAATTTGCCTGTCAAATTTAAATTCCCTTACCAATTTGGATACAATGGAGTTAAATGAAATTGCCTCTTGAAGCCAAAGAAAAAAAGTGGGTGAATAAAAAAAGCTGTTGCCTAGTGCCTAGTACTTTGACATTTCTGTTTGTATGTCAGTAAACAATTGAGTACGTTTGTTGCATTTAAAACTATGAACTTTTGGTTCTGTTCTTTTCTTGTAATTTCTTGTCTGTTTGTTTCTAAGTAGAATTGGTCAATCATATGTTATAATTGAAGCAATTTTATGACTTTTGGTTTTGTTCTTTTCTTATAATTTCTTTCTGGGTGAAATTGGTCAGTAAAATGTTATGATGGCAGCAGTAACTATTTTAAGCAGCAAGAAACGGTAACTCTTCTTAAATGTTTTCAATAGTGACACTAGAATACGGATAAGCAAAAATAATTACCTTGATGCAAGTACATGTACCTGCATAGACATATTTTTCTAAAATCTATATATATTTAAATACACATTGGGAAGACTGAAAATATGTGTGTGTCTTGTATTGTCGTAGATTCCTTGGTGTTTCAGATGTACACATAATTATATTTGGCATTAATGAATATTTGTAAATGCTATATATCAACGCTCCCCCACAAACCCTTGTGTTCAAATTTTCTGTGAACTTCAGTCACCAATGTATGTGTGGTTTAATCAAGGTGGATGATGTGACCTATGCAGGCATGGGAGATATTGGGTTAACTGAATTCTGTGTCATCTGTCCATCGATGAAAACTTTTAAAAAGTTTGTGAAAGACATTTGGATTGAAGTCTTGTGAAGATATCAGATCTTTTCAGATACCTGTATAGTCAATTAGTGCCCTGATAGACTTGTTGGGATAACAGTCTTGTATACAGACCTATGTGATCTTCAAGATACCATGAAGGTACCTGTCCGGTCAATTAGAGACTTGATCACTAACATATATTCAGTAGGGGGCAAGAGGGGCAACTTAACCCCCCGCCATCTTGCAAAAACAAAAGAAAAAAAATGATGATGATGATGATCATGTTGATGATACTGTTGATGGCGCCATCTGGCAAAAACAAAAGAAAAAAAAATGATGGTGATGATGTTGATGATGATGATGATGATGTTGATGATACTGTTGATGGTTATGATGATGGCGATGATGATGTTGATGATACTGATGATGATAATGTTGATGATAGTGTTGATGATAGTGTTGATGTTAATGGTGGTGATAGTGATGATGATGATGTTGCTCGTGATGATGATGATGATGGTGATGATGATGATGATGATGATGATGTTGATACTAATGATGATGATGATGTTGATGGTTATGATGATGTTGATGGTGGTGATGATAATGGCGTTGATGATACTGACGATGATGATCTTGATACTGATGATGATGATGTTGATGGTTATGATGATGTTGATGGTGGTGATGATAATGGCGTTGATGATACTGACGATGATGATCTTGATACTGATGATGATGATGTTGATGGTTATGATGATGTTGATGGTGGTGATGATAATGGCGTTGATGATACTGACGATGATGATCTTGATACTGATGATGATGATGTTGATGGTTATGATGATGTTGATGGTGGTGATGATAATGGCGTTGATGATACTGACGATGATGATCTTGATACTGATGATGATGATGATGATGATAATGATGTTAATAACAACAATGACACTACAATATATAATACTACATGAAAAAGGTAAATTATGAATTGAAGGCTATTAAGTTTGACCCTTCAGAGGATGAGACCCAAGTATACTACTGGACATGATGGACATGGGATGAAAGCGATGTGATCTTGGAGATACCTGTACTGTCAATTAGAGACGTGATGATACCATCCAGTGGTCAGTCACCCCCATCAGTTTAATGAGAGAAACATCCGAGATAATAGGAGGAGATAAGTAGAACTTGTACCTGGCCTACATCTGGGTACTCATCTAGGGGGTGATGGGGATGATTATGCCCCCACCCACCCCCTTTCCCACCAAAAAAAAGGAAGAGAAAGGAAAGAGAGAGAATTATGGGTTTGGCATTTCACTGTTCCCCCTTTTCAATCTTTCTTTCTCTAAATTGTTGCCAGCAAAGGCACATCCTTAACCCCTTCTAGAATCCTCCTTCCCCCCAATACCAGAATCTTGATATGCCACTGCTTACATGAACGTTATCGATTTCATCGATGGGTCGTGGAAGACTGACGAGTGTGCTTCTCTGATCCCAGGGTGGTGTGAAAAGATGTCAGGGCACGAATATTTTTCATAGCTGGTCGTCTATTTCTTTTTTTTTTTTGTGGGGATGAACGAGTGATGGGCAGGATAAATGAGAGAAGGAGGGGAAAGTGTTAGGGAATAGAAAAGGGGGAGGCGTGGGGGAAAAGGTGGAGACATTGAGGGGCTGGAGAGGTGAGGTACACTGTAAGGGGTGGGGGGGGGCTG
>JZLH01S0634488.1:2618-13365 GCA_001188425.1 Eucidaris tribuloides | reverse complement strand
GAATTAGGAGAACACTGTGATGATACTGTGTATTGATATCCAACTACGTCAGGTCCCTTGTTGATTCAATCTTGATGTGAAACTAAGTAACAACACTGCCCTCTCGTGACTAAAACCATATAGTGTCCTCATCCACAAAACAACTTGATAGTGATACATTTGACTGAATAAACTGTGATACTGATCCATACAGCAAAAAAGGAGAGAAACTGTTAGCGTTTTTCTCAACTTACAAAGATTCAATTTCAATTTAATGCATCACTTACATGTACCACACACAGGCACGAGTTGTCCATGTGGTGGTGCCCAGTTGGACATAAAAGTTCACATTTGCCAGAATTTACTGATCAAGGAAATGTTTAAAATAGTTACTAGATGTGCTGCAAATATCACAGTATGAGAAAATTTTCAGAGTATTCATATGCACTTTACTCTTTGCTAAAATAGAATAGAATAGAATAGAGTAGAATAGAATAGAATAGAATAGAATAGAATAGAATAGAATACGAGACAATACAATCTAGTTACACGTATTTCAAAATAATATCAATTTGTATCTAATATGATTTTTCTTTGTAATTGTTATTTTTTTTTACTCCCAAGTGAATAGTGACCACAATTTGTTTTATTCTAAAAAAAATAGCTCTTTCTGTGTGTACAGATATGTACAACATGGTGATTACGTGTGGATGCTCTCTCCCAATACATAATTTTATGTACATTGTGTGAAATGAGCCTAAGTGCACTGTACAAAATTCCCTAAAATGAAATAACATTAGGAGTAGTAAAATAAAATATGAATTACAATAATGACATTAATTATCGTAATATATTATTGGTAATGATGAACAATAATTCTACCCCCACTGTTTATAATAATGGTGATGGTAATACTTGATGATGATGATGATGATGATGATGATGATGATGATGATGATAATGGTGATGACGATCAAATGTTTACATCACATGACTGCAGAGGGACGACCACAACATAAATCTTCAATTCACACTTTGTTCTCTTAGAACGTAACATTGGATTCTGAAAATATTTTGAAGATGTGAGTGAGCACACATGTTTCTAGATTGAAATTAATGTATTCTTTTTTGTCTTTTCTTTCCCTTGCATATGAACATCTGGTATGTGAACAAATGTAGGTAAGTAAATCCATTTGTATTTAATAGTTGTCCATGAAATATTTTGACAGCTGGTGATGAATTGTAATGTTGTTAATTTTGGTGATGGTACTGATGATGGTGATGATAATGATGTTGATGATGATGATAATGGTGATGACGATGATGATGATAATGGTGATGACGATGATGATGACAATGTTGGTGATGATGATGGTGATGATGATGATGATGTTGATGGTGATGGTGATGGTGATGGTGATGGTGATGGTGATGGTGATGATAATGGTGATGATGATGGTGATGATGATGGTGGTGGAGGTGGTAGTGTTGTTAACGATGATGATAATAACATTATTGCCATCAGCCAGCTCTTTCATTAGATTTTGTACAGCATCTGTGTAGAAGCAAGGAGCTTCAAAGCTCCTTGGTAGAAGTAAGCCGTTGGCAGTGGCTGACATTTTGCCCTTTCTATCGGTGGTCCCATGTCTCCCCTAAGCCCACTCCATTATTTAAACACCTAGGAGCACACCTGATTAAACCGGTGTAAATAAGTCAGCAGCTAAGCTGACTTGGGGTGGGGTGTATCATCTACGTCAGTCCACTCTGAATAATTTAACATGATTTGAAGAGAGGATGTGTGAATGTTAGTCTCCCTAAACACTGGGTTTTAATTAATAACAGTTTTATTTGAAATAGTCTATTTGGAAATGGAATGTGCCTACACAGTCAGGTGGCAAGTTTTCCATCAATTTGAGTTTGAAAATGCATGAAAGAGAATTTTTGCTACATACATGTAAGTGCAATTTTTAAAAAAGTGCAAAAGCAAATTAAAATCCAAACATTTCTTTCACAGTGCCTATATTGTCAATTATTTTAGCAGCTTCACAAAGTCATGCTACAGTTCTAGTGTTTCTGTTGTTGTTTTAAAAAGCACTGTTTTCAGTACCTGTTTTTTTTTTGTTTGTTTTTTGCTTTGAAACCTAGGATCATCACACAGTGAATGGTAAATTTTGCCCTAACAGAGGTGGGAATAAAGAAGAGAGTTTGGGGGGGGGGGGATGCTGATTGGCAGAGATGGGGGGGGGGGCCACACAGTTAGGACTTATAGCACTATAGTAAGATGCAAGATTTTTTTTGGGGGGGGGTACTGGCATTGACAGAACTTTAGAAATAATTTTCATTGTGTTCATTTTGAAAGAGAAAACATATACTGTATACATACATAAATATAATAAACACAGCATTTACAATAGTCTATGGTAGACAAAATACTGTTGTTTTCACAGTTGCAGTGGGCGTTTTCAGCACAAAGGGGGGAGGGGTGGGTAGGCGCAAAGGTAGCATTTTCTGAGGGGATTTTGTTTCTGTTTCATTGAAGTGAATCAAGTTCTTTTTTTTCTTTTCTTTTTTCTCACCCATCATTGAACAGCGGTTTGTAACCAAAGGACTGTCAACATCACACTATTGACTTCATTCGGGAGTCGGTTTATTCTTTTTGTGCATTCGCTAATGGATTATTTTGCATGCCTCAATTGTCACACTCTAGAAGTACGTAGGCCTATACTATATACATACATTCCACTTGCTGTCGGCCGAAGTAGATTTATGCCCCGAAAGTGTTGTAAATTATCGCTGCAATAATTACATGTACTAATAGCAGAAGAGTGTCAGGCTTGAATCGGAATATATTGGTATTTTGGCAATTGGCATAAGCCTGACCATTTTGGCTCATTAGGTGAGTACTATTTCATCAAATTCTTGTTTTAATGTTGAGAGATTTATTATAATCAATAATAACAATATTGAAATACTTATCATAGGAATAATTTTCTGTCTCTAAGCACTTTATAGCGCAGAGATACAAACTGAGTGATGCAAGAGAATGTTTTTTGAGAGGAATGTTTGATTAGAATGGTTGAATGTGATTGTGTTTTATGTTATCAATATGTTTATTAGGTCTAATTGTCAAAGAGAAAGTATCTGGCTCAGCAGAAAAAAATTATTGCACTGTGTAATTATTACTGCGGTATTAGTCTTAGGAAAGTGGATTCAACTCTGACTATGAATGTGATGATTGCTGGAACTACAAAATGCTGCAAAGAGAAACTTTCTTGCTTTTTCATTTCCATCAGAGCACAATTTTTGCACCATGTTACTTCTGCTGTGTCCTATGAAAGTGAAATCAACTGTGGTTATGAATCTGATGATTGAACGAACTACAAAATGTTGCAGTTGTGATTTATGATTTGGCTTTGATTTCACAGTGGGTTAGGATTGAGGGTTATACCACAGAGGTAGAAGTACCTCCATGGTTATAAGGATTAGTGTTAGGGTTAGGGATAAGGTTAGGGTTATGGATAGGGCTAGGTTGAGGTGTACATAGATTTACCAAGTTGCAGTAATTGCCATTGGGAGCAACTTTTGCCAGATCAAGCGTCAAACAACCAGTTCAACACACACTTTTAGCTTGAAATATATGACCCTCTCACCTGTACAAATCAAGAATCTTACCTTAAAAAAGAGTTGAAAAGGGGAAGAAAGAGGAAAAACTCTAAAGTACATGACCCTCACATCGCCCATTTCTCCCGTTCCACCGTTCATTATTTAAACTGTTTCCCCATAGGCCCTTGGCAGCACGATCAGCAGAGGTCCCTGTCTTCAGCTGGTTAGGAAAAAAATATTCTGGATTGAAATCCCACTGCATCAACAATACGTGCCCTGACATATATTTTTAGATTAATTTGAAGAATTAAACTTTCAGGGGCGCTGTCATTTCTCTGCTAACAGGTTTAATTGCTTCTTGCAGGAACTGCTTAATGCTTAAAGGGCCATGTTGGAGGCAAATTTGAATATAATCTTCTTTTTGACTAAAATGATTAAAAGGTAAACATTTTTTTCACACAGTTCAAAATAATAACATTGAGTTGGTAAGATTTGATCAGCTGGAAAATAACAGAACACTTAGTTCTTTGCAAAACCTATTCATTCACCATCATGCTGACAATTTTTAATTCAACACAGAAATCTATATATGGGTATGTTATTTTTTGATGTGGGCGGACATAAACCCCCCCCCCCCACAACTTTCAAAATTATATTAGAAATATGTAGGAACACATTCAGGGGGTGAATAAGGCTCACTTTAATAGTCAAATAAAAGGAACTTTCGCATGAAATACAAACCAAGAAAAACAAACTGGGGGAATTTTTGCAAAACTACCTGAGTACTCCAGTTTATGTTTAAATAATGGTTTAAAAAAAGTTAGAATTGGCATGAACGTGGGCGGTATCTTGGGAACTGATCCAAAACGTGTCCTGCGCTGCATGCGGTGCATGGCGTTTAATTGTTGTCATTGTTTATCTTTATCACCACATCTCGAAGATATGATTGTGCTCCAGACAAAATAATTATCAGTGTAACATGTGGTAGAATGTTGAGCAAATAATTGTAATTGATGACTCAGTTGCAAGGTATTTTAAAAGTGGTGTAAATTATTTGCTGCTCCCTTCCTTTTTTAACAGTTATTTCATTACATATGAAATAATATTACACCCTGGTTCAGCTCATGGAGTATGAATTCTAACTTGCTAACCTCATCTATACTCATAGATCTAGTCTTGTTTCAAAATTTGTGTTAAACTATATTTTGTCAATTTTCTTGAGATATCGTACTGTAATCATAATTTCAACTGTCACATAGAACATTAAATTCTTTTGGCAGATTCATTGAGAATTAACATGATACTTCAAATTATTTAGCAAAAGTTCATTTTAGATCAAACTTTTGGTTAAAACATTCTACCAGTTCACTTCAGGTAACGTTGCTCACCATAAATTTGACAGTGTTGCCAATTTTGTAATAGATCTTTGGAATTTTTTAATTGTTTGTAACTTGTTTCTTATATGTCAGACTTTTCCCACACTTTCACTGATGTGTTTCCCGGATTTTTCTATTTCTATCCAAGCAATTTGCTGTGAGCCCAGAACTTCCCTTAACCATCTCAGTCCCATAAACAAGAAAAATGTAGCCATTGGAGGGCTTCTTCACTGTAGTTGGTACTGAGCAGGTTAAGAAGAATCCATGATTCTTGTTTTGATTGCTGCTGCTGTTAAATTTGAAAACATCGACTTAGGCTGCAGCCATATAATCACTGTGGTCATTTCAGAAAACCAGACAAGTGCTTTTAGTAGACTAATTGTAACTGTGAGACGTCTGCTCAAATTGTAGGACACTTCTAGTCTGTTTCCTAAACCATCCTCTCAAAAAAGTTGTGGCACAAATTGAGTTTAAAGGCAGTGGATCTCATTTGCAAACATCCCCGCAGACCAGGAAAAGATAACCCATGCCCTTAGGCTATTGATGAAGGGAATGTCTGTGAAATTTGGGGGTCAGTAATTACCTACAATTCGAAAAATGCGAAAGAAAACAATAGCCGTTTAGTGTACGTTCTATGGTAGGAATTTTTTCCTCGTGAGAAAAAAATTCAAATCGAGTCAACGGTCACTACAATTTCACTAAAATTGAGTTTCTAGCTCCTATATTTTGCTAAAGGTTTCCAAATGGCATTTTCTTCTAAATGCCATTGTATTTTCACAATGTTACTTTTTAGGCGTGCAAAAGAGATCCCCTGCCTTTAATTATGAAATTGTGTGTGATGATCTCATACTCCTCTCCAAGTTCTATTGATATGATCGTACAGTATACTCTTGTTTTAAAGAACACTGTTATAAAATCTTTTATAAAAAGTAATTTTTGGGAGGTGCAAGTATAAGAATTTTGCTGTATTTTTTTATTGTTTTTGCAAGCATTTCACAAAATTTCAATAAAACGAAATAATTATTCTGGTCCTGAGCAGTTCAATGTAATGAGAACCTGTAGTACATATATATATGAAGGCTATAAACAGTTTGTTGTATACTGTACGTGAGCAGTTGTGTACAAATGATTATATGTTTGAGCTCTTGCATCTTTGGGATATATTGTATTTCTCATTTATGCCGACACACTTGCTGAGTGATATTTTATGTTTCTATGGTACTAGCATGATACCAGCAAAATTGTACTTGCTGCTACGCAACCCCTATAAAACCAACTGACCCCAAATGACCCACTCTAGCCCTATTCCTAGATCCCTAGTCCTATAGGGCCTATATAACAGGACCAAAAGGTTTCAGCCTCGGACTACAAGGTCCAGTGACCGCCCGACACCCATACTGGTCCTCCTCCTAAAAGTAACACCACCTCAAACACACTGCATCAAAGGGACCAGTCAACCATGGTATCAATAACAAGTTTCATTATCATCCCACTATTGTCAGAAATCGACCACTGTGTCTCCCTTTTTGTATGTGGTATGGTATCTGTTGGAGCATACGATGTCGTTAAATCAGCCACATAGTCAGGAGGGGCAACAGGGGCAATCATCCCCCCCCCCCCCGTAAATGATCCTCCCTCCCCACCCACCAAAGAAAGAGAGGAAAGATAGATGGGTGTCTCTTGTCACGTATTGTCTCATATTGTCACAGGTTAAGGCAACTCACTTCTGCTCCCCCCCCCCCTAATACAATATCCTGGATATACCCCTTTCTCTAGAGACAACATGGTCCGAGTTTTCTATTGAATGTTTATGCAAGAAAAGGCTGGCATTTCAGCATTCGCTCTGATATTGTACACTATGTTCAGAAAGGACATAAAAACATACATGTATTTCTTCTTCTGTTATGTTTGTCTTTCTCATTACCATTGTGGGGGAAAATATGCTGCGTGGGTTTTAAAAGAAATCTGCTGATTTGTATGACTAGAAGGACAATTCTGCATGGTATGATACTGTATATTTTACTCCTCGATGCAGTGTATACATTTAATTCCATGTTCGTCATACACTGAAGCTTGTGACTGTTGGATTATATTCCCTGGATGTACAATATCCTAAACATTTCTGTGCTGTGTTTTTTCATCAAACTTGGTAAGAATCTTTTGCCACTATAATAGTCTGACTTTGTTTATTTGGCCAATCAGGACCAGCACTCATCGGTATTTATAACGTTTGTAATTTGACTGGATTGGTCAAACTCAACATTTCTATGTTGTTATGAAAGTTTATGCATATGTGAGAACAGATTTGTTGAATGAAAGACGTTATTCAGCAAGTTGCAATGAACTGTAATTCTTTCTGTATTTTTATTTTTTTTTGCAAGAAGCCCTTTGTATTTCAAGATTGCAAATTGTTGTTTTATCATTTTAAGAAACTTTTGATTATGACCAAGAACAACATCAGTCATAACAGTTTGTGATGGTTACATATATTTCTTATAATATTTCATGTTCTATAGTTTGTGTGAAATGAAGATAAAATGAAATAGGTCAGAAATTTCTCCACTTTGTTAATTTTTAGGTGAAACTGAATGAATTATAGAGAACATTGGGAGATCTGCAATTAATAAATGTTTTCCATGAACTGAAGGGCAGATAGAGGAGGCCTTAGCGTACTCCATGTTTTAATAACATTCTTTTCACTGCATTCCAGAAGGATTTATGAGAATGAGAAGGACATCATGACTTCACATTCTTCAACCTAACATAGACCCCGTTTACAGTTGGGGCCGAGCCGTGGCCGAGCCGCGGCCGAGCCGCGGCCGAGCCCGGGCCGAGCCTCACTGTAAACGCTCAAAAGGCCAAATGCGGGGCCAAAAACGGCCGCGCATTTGGCCAACCTCAGGAGGTAGTCTCGGCCCGGGCTCGGCCGCAGCTCGGCCCGGCCTTTTCTCACTGTAAACGCATCTCGGGCCAAAATGCGGGGCCATGCATCTTCGCTCTGTGACACCGGCGCGCTCCCTAATAATCGTTTGTTTACATGCATAGCGCCACTACGACAAAATATTGAAAGTTATTGAAGTTATATACCGGGCCGAGCCCGGCACTGTAAACGCACATAATTCGAGGGCCGAGTACCGCAATTAAAGCCGGGCTCGGCCGCGGCTCGGCCCGGCCCTGCACTGTAAACGGGGTCATAGTGCATCCATTTTCAAGGCCCTGGAAGTTTAATGACCAACCTATAAGGCTCAAGAAGCTCTTGGCAGTACATGTAATTTTGGGTGGGGTTGGAATGTGTAGGCCTATGTGCACTGAAATGTTGAGCAAAAATTGATAATCATATAAATCATTCATTGAAACTGTAATTGTAAGGAGTGGGAGAGGGACGGGTGCGGTAATTGTCCAGTGGGTTATTGTCCGACATAGAACTAACAAGAACTATTGGTCATGTGTTCGTATGGTGGGGCCCTTATGCGTTACAGGCACCAAAATTAGAACTTTAGTCACTTCTGCATTGAACCAATTAACTCAAAAAGGTACTTATCAGAAACCACAAAAGTATACATTTTCTGAAGCTTATACTGTCAGAGAATATCAATCAGCCAAGGTCAAGTTGCTATACAGGAGTGTGTAAAAATTTTAAGGTAAATTATCACAAAAAAGTATTGTATAATTTTGTGACTATTGATGACCATCATTGCATTGTCAGTATTAGAGTCATGGCTTCAAATATGATGTCATGTGTGAAAGAGCACACTTCAGCTTTAAGAAAATGTATGGTTTTACTACTTTTCGAATTTCAGATGATAGTGATTACAGGGTGTGGCAAAATATGTTGTAAAATGTGTTGTGATTTGTATACAATTAACATTAATTATCACTAATTAACAAAGCAGATTTAGCTAAACCTTAATTAAACAAATTTTTAGAGATTGAATTCGTAGATATTGTTTAATAAATGAATCAGTAGAGTGTATTTAAAACATTTCAACCAAAATGTAGGCCCTGAAAGTGAACATACATGTGTGTCCTTACATTCGGTCTTTCATGCTTTCATAATGTGTACAAGCTAATTGCAAGCATAAGCTACACCATCATTTATTAAGTAATTATGACCTTGAAAAACAATTAATGTCACTTTATTTTCTTAAATTGTAAATATAACATGTCTTATTAGTCAGAACTTTTCAACACTCTGTGTACATCTGCTGCAAAAAATGAGTTAAAAAAGAAAAAGGCATGTGTACATGGAATTGTAATTTTTTCCCATAGGGTTTGACAGCTCCTCCCCGCTTATCCTCCACGCTTATCCACCAGTTTACCATCATAACATTTTGCATTTTCCTAATTAACACAAAAGTGTCATACAAGATTGTTACGTCAATTTCAAAAGCTGAGTAATTTTGCTGTAGAATTGAGCCAAATTCATCATAATTGGATAAAGAATAAGCTCTGGCGACAAGCAAGCTTGAATTGAAGAGAGCGACTAAAAAACTGTAACACCACACCGGTATTTCGGGCGTCCACCATACAAAGCATTGACTTACCATACTGTGATTTGGCAGGATATGTAATTAACTGACCATTTTAATGAAGTTCAAAAGTAAAGGTTTATCACCTGATGTAATCTTAAATATAATTTGCAATAAACAGTTTTTGTACAAAAGTTGGAGTGGAAAAAAAAAATCACAATTGATACATAACTTTTGCGGTGGAAATTAATTGAAGAAAACCCAGAATATGTACCTGGAAATTGCACCTGGTGGTTGGACTCATTGTATTTCGTGATTTATAATCCCCTGGGTTTACCGCCATGTTGCAGTATTGTCAAGAGACCTGATTTTCACCTGGTTAATCGTAAAGGGGATATAAATATAGGCGATATATTTATGTGTTCTGGAAAAATAAGTCTACTCAACAGTAGTTTCTTTCATCACATATTGTTATCAGAATGTGTACAGTAATTTATTGAACTGGAAAGTTGTTTATGTTTTATGGGCTCTGTGGTTAGTACCATTTTTCCCAAGGGGTTTAATTACATACATGTATTTCAGTTTTAGGGGTTCCATGTTGATGAGTGTTCTTGGATATAAATAGGCCCTACATGTACATGTACATGCGCATGTAATTTCAGGGATTTTATGATATTTGTGTAAACAAAGGGGATCAGAGAGTGTGGAAGATGGGTCAAAGGTGGTAGAAACATTTGATTGGGTAACATACATCCTATGAAACTAGACTCCTGTGGGGAAAATTGCTTTAATCAAATAAACCCAACTGTTGCTATAACTACTGTGATATCTTAATAATCTGAGTGAAAATATAGCTTCACATCAACAGAAAGAAAAGCCACAAATTTCAAAGTTCCCCTGACAAGTACAGTAGACACATTTTATTTTAATTATATTGTGTGAAATTTAGAATCCATGTGCTTGTATCAGTCCATGCCTCCACCTTTTTATAAATAAACAAAATATTTCAAAGCCTGGTCTGTTTACCATTAACTCATAGTAAATGTTTCTCATGTGTGGGCCGAATGTTATTTTTCCATTAAACTGTGTTGATCAAGCTTTGGACTTTGGTGTATTTAGTGATATTTATGATTCTGTACCCCCAAATCCAAATCTATGTGCAAACAAACCGTTGTAAGTCCTGAACAATATGTTTCTGTTCAAGGACCGACTATTACACTGCTACGATGATGTATCACCAACTCCCTAGCTGGTAGTCATGTAACAGTATTGAAGTACAAAAATTGGGGACAGTCTTCCATTAAATATGTCTCCTTACTG